>JBBPDB010078767.1:0-27171 GCA_037974465.1 Brachypetersius altus
TTTGATCCTGTTTTGTTAGTGTTTTGGTCTTTTATTTTGACATCCTGTTCTGTTTTTCCCTGCGTGTTCCTGGTCCCCCCTGTCGTGACATATAATACGTTTATTTGACCTGTTTTTTATTATTATTATTTTATTGTCTTGTTTTTTTGTTTGTCATTGGGTTTTACTGTTAAAGTCTATGCCTTAATATATAATTTTGTTCCTTTTTCCTGACACTCATTGAAAGTGAAGATAAACCCAAGCTTGAATAAAGAACATCTTTGTGCCTCCAGAGTAGTTCGGAATCCAAAGACTTCTAACAGTGGTGGAGCAACACAAAAATCAAGAGTATGTTTTAAAAAGTAAATGACACTGCACTGGCCTAAGGAGCATTAAAACAAAATGAGAGACATCCCTCCCAAGTACATTAACATTATATTCATTTTATGAATTTTATGAGTTCACCAGACAATAAATTAATAAGTGTAACCTTGTTTAAGAACAGCATCAGTCCTGTCAGGCAAAGACAGTCTCTTGAGTTCCTGTCCATTTTAGCCCACTCCTCCCCAGTCTGAGTGTACATTTCAGCAATAGGTCATATGAGCCTATCTCAGCATTTCACCTGCTTTTCCACGGTGAGAACTGGGACTGCCAATCTGTCAAATTGTCAGGATGCCCAGTCCTGTCTGTTGGACCAGTTAAAAACAGACACACTGCAGTGGTCGTCCTGGAATGTGGGAGTGTGCTGCTCGGACATAAAGCACAAAAGCTTTTGGAAACGTGGGCTAAAATGGACATTAATATGGATGCCCATTAGGCATGGGAATATTTCTTGTCCAAAGCTGAAGTATGAGGCATCATTTCTACTAAGGAGAGGCTTTATTCTACAATGGAGAATTTCTACTAAGGAGAAATGTTCATTGACTATAGACACATGCACCAACTCCAAAGACTCTTTAATACAGACACTGCCCATCAACATTATATAGCTTAGGATGTCTTTGCTTTTGGTACATTATGTACAAGAACAAGGAGCTTTATGCTTTTGCACTGAAAGATTAAGAGACCAAAGAAAATTCAGAATTTTTGTACGTATACACATCTTATCATGTGGATTCCAGGACACCAAAATATTTCACAGAACTGAGGTATTTTTGTTAAAGTAGACTAGAACTTTAATTACTTGGAGATCCTTCACTGGTTCATAAATGGAAGATTTTTTTTATACTTTAGGTATAGGGATCCATTTCTGATACTAGAGGACGCTCCTGGCCTCTTGTGCCAAAACAGGTTTCTTTATAAAACAGTAGTTGTGTTGCTCTAAACTTTGGGGCTGCTGTTTTCTACAGAATTAAAAAAAAAGTTTTCAGACAAAAGTATGAAAACATTACAATGCTACTACTTCACAGATTTTAACAATTTTTTTTTATTTGTTGTTAAAAATAACACCAAATTTAGATGCCAATGGTGAACAGAGCCATCAATGATTTCACAATGGAAAAAGCTGTACAACACTGATAAAAAGTTAGAACAAAATTCACATTCACAAAGTCTTGCTTTTGAAATGTGGTCAAACCTCAGGCAAACAACTACAAATAAAAGTAAAGACTGAATAAAAAGGCATCTGGTGTCTAAAATTATTTTAATCTACTATTAATTACTGTAATTATAATATATTTCCAAGGCTATTTTCTCTTTTTCTGATTGAATAATTAACATTATGAAAAAAACATGTAAGTGACATGTAAGACAATGTATGACCTTTTCGAAGGTCTTGTATCCAGTAGAGCTAAACTAAGTTTATTGTTACTAGATGAGGAAATCTTCAAAACAAGATGCACTTGTTGCCAAAGTCACCTGACCAGTTAAAAATCTTTAAAACGGCAGCCTTGTTTCCCTGTACAGTTTTTAATCTTCCAGCAAACATTCCCATCCGAGCTCCCCTGTCTCGACTCACTGGGCTGCGGAGATTTATATCTTGAATAAACTCTCAATTAAAGAAGAAAATGGATTTTCTCACAGATAAGAGGCTTTTCTTTAACCATCAAATTATAAGATAGAGAAGACAGATGTGGTTTACTTTGCTAAATAGCATCTGAGAGACTTAATGTCCTGGGTTCCTTTTCACAGATGTTTCAATTCAGGAGGAGTTTCACCCTGTGGAGAATCACTGCTTCACCCCTGCAGACACATGCACGCTTCTTATCTATAATGAAATCTGTGTTGCATACAGGAGACGCTAGGCAGAATCCCAGCGTAACATAATCTAGTTGTCTGAATTAAAGCCCACCATAATAGAATTTGCCACTTTCTCATCCCCTGTACAGTGCATTCACACTTTAACCGTTTCCTCTGAGAGTAAGTGTAAGTTGGCAAGAAGAGCTGCACCAGACACAGCGAAGGGCAGCTGACACATTCCATATCCTCTGTGGGACTGTGCAGCCTCTGCATACTGATAGGATCCTGCCTGCGTTCTCCTGGCTTTAACCTTGCTAAGCTCCTGCTCAGGGCACTCTGGCTGCACTAGGTGCTATCAGCTTCAGCCACATTTCACCCAACACACCCCAAAACCCATGGCTGAGACGATCTCTCCATGGCGCCAGAGCAGCGTGGCCAAGCCAGGCTCTCTCCAAAAACGCTCCCCAATGCTCAATTACGCGCTCCGTGCTCCGGCCTGGTCTGCAGCTCCATATACGATAATGCTGAACTAAAAAGATATGATAAGAGCAGCAGCCAGTAAATGATATTACATATAATGACTGTGCTTGAGGATTATTCTAGTAGACCAGGCCGCTCAGTGCGCTTAAAAAGGGGAAACTGATGACAGCTGCAGTTTGGGTGGAGGAGAGAGGGGTAGGGGAGAAACGGATGAAAAGTAACAGTTCCTTGCAATACTGCAGAAGTCAACGATTTGCAAGTGAACCCTCTAACTAGTCACAATGTGCACTGAGCGCATCTTTACCAACCACAGCTCCAAGTGAGTGTTTCTGTGACAGCTTTGATAAGGTGATATTCTTCTAGTCCAAAAAAAATACAAGGTTCAAAATAAGACAGACCAATCCTTAACCATGCCATATTACTAATTCAGTCATCAGTACAGTATCAGTTTTTAATATACACCAAGGGTTTTGAATTTAGACATGCAATTATTCTAATTAGGTATAAACAATAACAATACAACCAATAAAAATTGCATTACATAAAAAAACAACTGAAATAATGAAACTGAATTCAAATGACATAGAAACAGCTCATAGTTCTCAGTCAGTAACTTTGTGCTGAAACTGTATTATCAAGAGGGCATGGTAATTCTATTTCTGGTGGGACTGCTTACCCCAGAAACGTTTCTCCTTATTTTTTACCGTTCTAAACCAAAATGTACTTCTCTACACACACACACACACACACACACACACACACACACACACACACACACACACACGTTTCTTACATATCCATAAACATGCTGATCACTATTATCTAATGATAAATACAAACTCACCCTAAAAACTTTATGTGGTATTTAAATACAATATCAGAGTTTGGGTCCTGTTCCCTTACCCTAGGGACTGTCATCCCTTAAGTTTCTATAAGTAACAAAAACAGTTTTAATTCATTTTTACATTGTCCAAACTCATTTTTGTCCTTAGAATTAAAGAGACTCTAGCATTAATACTGAGATTTAAAAGTAATCTCTGTTTTGACTGCTGTACCTCATTTAAAAGATAATCCAGGTTGATTTTTTTTTGTTAAATGCACAGCACGTGGACTGTGAACAGCACATTCTGAAACAATGTTGAAAGGACTGTAGAATACATTACATATGAGAAATTGCTGACAAAATAATTGTGCCTATACTCTTATTAGTAAACATCCAGAAAAGTTGCTTTTTTTAAGACAATAGAATTGATCTGAAAGGCCTGCTGACTTAGAATTAATCAGATTTAGATCACAGACCTATTAGTTTATATAGTTTATATGATCAATAAATATTTATAAGTGAACGCTCCTCTGATTGCACAGATGCCTATATTGTGACCAGAGACAGATTCAGGGATCTAAGGTGGGCTTTTCTTGAATTAAGAGTACAATCATTATGGCTTATCATGGCGAACAGCTGACAGAACACCAACAAACAAGAATGCAGCAAGCAGATGCCTTTCTTATCAGGACTCTGGGGTCCTGGAAGAAGATTAAATGGGATTCAGTTTATTTGGAGAATGAATTTGCCTTAAAATGTACACATTCTAATAAGTAACATCATGTAAATGATCCACATGCATCAACATCAACAAGCAGTACAGGCCTTCACTGCGCACATCATTAGCTCTGCTCAGCTCTCAGCCATTTAAGGCAGAAGAGGAAAATGCCAAGGTGTTTTGATTCTTCTACATTTGTTAGTAGAAACTTTTGTTGTTAGTAGAAAGTTTGTTGAGGCTGCTATATTGTGAGCACTGCATTACAATCCGTGCGTACATACCACAGTGAAATAATCTGCTCACATTACAGTCACAAAGGCATGAACTGGGGCAGAACAGATTTGTGAAACTTCATTCTGGTAATGTGAACACATTTTAAGGTCGGTGCAAAATGAGGCTATTTCTGCCATTTCTTTTATATTACTAACACGACCTCTCAGTGCTGTCGCTGGATTAGTATAGTCTGAAATTCATAGATTTATTTTGTGTTACAATTTTGTGTGACCTCATAAGACAACAATAAGTTTTTATTGATCCAAATGATCATGGTGCACTCCACAACAAAGGATGGTTTGCGCAAAAAGGTTATTTGTGCACACTGATCAATTTTACTGCGTCCAGTGTAAACATGTTGCCGTACTGTCCCTTTTTTTGTTTTGAACTCGTTTAAATCTGCAGTCAGTCTGTGAAAGAACTGCGGTGGACAGCATATTCTGAATTATTTTTAATACGATTGATTGAAATAGCACAGAGTGAGTGTGTAGTTAAAGAATGATCAGAAGTAGCTTTTATATTGTTAAAAACAACATTTTTTTTTAGGAATTCCAAACATACCCACTTCTAAGAGAAATATATACACACACAAAACAGAACAAAAGAATAAAAACCAGACTATAGTAAAATATTTACACTTTCACTATACTGAGAGAGGAGATCTATAAACATTCTTAGCCAGACTATCTGACAAGCTAAGAAAACAGTCTCCTAAATTTGACATGTTTCAGTTTTATAATATATTGCCTCTTGCTGTGAAGCTGAAATAATTTCTTAAAGCCATCTGTGGAAGTTGGAGAGGGAAGATCACTTTTAAGTACACTTTTAAGTAAAAAATCCAAATATTTGTTCAAGAACTGTAAAAATGAGAACGAAATCGGGGCACATGTGCTGGCATGCCCTCTGTCCACTCGTATTTGTCCCAAACTGAAGACAGTTTTAACTTTGTTTTGTATTAAAGGTCTGCATCCTTTGCTGCTTTAAGACTTCTTGAGGTTCTTACAGAACAGAGAGACAAAATGAGAGATCCAGTGCTTCAATTCAGGAGGGCTGTTTCATGAGTCACGGGGGCTGTTTCACTACCAGGGGACCTTTAAGATTACTGAAGCAGTAGATCATAAAATGCCAGACCTGTTTATAATGGAAGAAACAGAAGAACTGGAACGATTAAGTTGACTTCAGCTGCTCAAACGCTGTAAAGCAATCTACATGTCTCTGATTATAATATCTCCCTTTTCCTTCCAAGTGAAAAATGTTTCATCATTTTAGGCTGGTAGAAAGTTGTGATTGAAACAGACTGAGATCTCTAGGATTGTCCAGACTTTCTTTTGTATCAATATTCTAGAGTAGCAGTCGCCAACCTTTTTTGCACCACAAACCAGTATATATACACAATTAAAAAAAACTAAGTGCATAAAAATACAACTGGCCATTCTGCTGAATTAGTGAGAGCCCTGTCCTTGTTTCCCTCCTATGAGACGAGTGTTTATGTCCAAATAAAAGATCTTTCTGACTGATAATCAGTAAAACATTTTTATTCTGTCTTTCTGTGCGGTACCAAATGACTCATGGACTGGTCCTGATCTGCGGCCCAGTAGTTGGGGACCTCTGTTTTAAAGGATTTCTCAAAGCAAAACTATCACCTACTGGTTGATGGAGTCCACTTTCGAAAACAGCATCGCAGACAAGTAGCTGCCTGTGATTTCTTACCCACCACCTAGGAAAACACTTCAGTGTATAATTCGTGGACACATTGTCCTGCCAGTAGGTCGTTGCTTGGGCATTAGCTGGCCAATAAAAATGCAGAAAGAGAGGCAAGAGTTGTAGATGTGCCTTAAATATATGTTAGGTTTTACAAATTAAAAATATTTTTACTGCACTAACTTTTCCCAACCAAAGACAGGGACCAGAGACTGCAGTCTCTTCAATTTAATGAGTGCCATGACAAATATATATATGGGGTTTCTGGGAACAGTCACTGCCAAATATAGGAAACTATGCAGATTTACAAAAATTGGCAGTGTCGTCTAATCCAGGTCATTTTGAGAGGCATAAATATGCATTTCCCTCCAGTTAACCGAGTTTCCAGAGTATCTGCCAAAGAGTTTCAAAATTTTAAAGAGGAAAGAGGGATAATTAGAGGAGAGATACACAATTATCTGCAAATAATGACAGCTTGCTCTCCATGATTCCCACTGTACCACAATGATCTCCGAAAATCCAGCCTAGGGTTGTAAAACTGTGCCAAGAAGTGGGCAATATCCCTATCTTGTGTGACAATGTAAAGGGAAATATTCCAAGTTGTTCTGATTAATGAATACAGAAGACTTGTCTTGGAGAACACTGTCCAGAGCATCACACTGCCTCCGCCAGCTTACAACTCTCCCACAGTGCATACCGGTGTCACCTCTTTCCTAAGCAACCTTCCACAAGAGAATGTTATTTATCAGACCAGGCAATGTTCTTCAATGGCACCATGGTCCAGTTCCGATGCCCGTGTGCCAATTGTAGGTGTTTTTAGAGGTGGATGGGGCCAGAAGGTTTCGATCCTTTATTAACATTTACTGTATACGTAAATGAAATCCCTTAAAAGAAAACATATGCATTGTAGAAAGACCTTGGGGAAAGCATTACAATTTTGTGAGTTTCTGCACATTCTAAGCAGCAGGTATATGCTTTGCAAAATGTTGTCCCTAAACGTAATCAGTGGGTAGTGATTTAATTGCAGCAGTAAATTCTCGCAGTGAACCTTTCCCTGGATGTGTTGATATCTTTGGGGTTGGTTAATAATGCACATGAAGTGACTTTAATCCTATGAATTGCACTTCTTGCCTGAGTGCCTTTCAGTTGCCCAACCAACAATTTATATATTTATCTGAAAGCTTAAAATGCTTTTGTTTTAACTTAAGTAAGGAGGTTAGGGGCATTATTAACATATTTAAAATTTTAATATCAGTCAAATCCTCAAATCCACAATTTAATCTCAGTTAGTTACTCCTGCTTTTCTTTTACCGACTTGACCCCAGATTCTGATAAGAAAAAGTGCAAATGCAATAATGCAGTTAACATGCAATTATTCTCAAATTTCCTTAAACTTTTATTTCATTTACAGACAGTATGAACCCAATATGTTTCATGTTTTGTTTGGTTAATATAATTTAATATACTCCTGTATTTCAGGTCATGCAACACATTCCAAAAAAAGCTGCATAGTAATAATGACTTGGTACAAAAATAATATCCACAAAAGGCTCTGAGGAGAAAAGAAGGGCCGTGGATCTCCTGTTTAAAAAGGATTTAAATGTTTAAAAATAACATTCCTCAAAGCAAGATTGGAATGGATTTGTGTATTTCTCCCTCTACAGTGTATATCATTAAATGATTCGATGAATATGGAGGAATTTCAACGAGTAAATGGAAAGGGCTCAATTTTAAGCTGAACATCTCTGAACCCTCAGAGGACACTGCATCAAAAACAGTCATCAACAGCTGATAAAACCATATGGGCAAGGGATTACTTTGGCAATCTTTTGTCAAATACTACAGTACAGGATTTAGATTCACAAATGTCACTTAAAACTGTGTGAAAAAGAAGCCTTGTGTTAACCAAATGTGCTGCTTTCTGGGCTTGGAGGCATCTGGGATGGACCATCACACAGTGGAACTTGTACTGTGGTCTGACAAATCAGTATTCCAGACCTTTATTGAAGAAACTGACACTACGTGCTGCAGGCCAAAGACAAAAAGGACCACCCAGGACCATTATTTGCAACAATTCGGGTCTGTCAGGGTATGTGACTGTGTCAGTACCGTTGGAAAAAGTTCTTTATATTTCTGTAATGGCAGGGATAAAGTGGATGAGATTTAAGCAATATGCTGCCCTAAATACAACATACAGCACGAGAAAAAAGAGAGATCACTGTAAATATGTTCAGTTTCTATCTTTTATGGGTGCAAGTACTGAGCTGCACAGCTTTGCCTTAGTTTTGCTGACAATATTTCTCCTAATTTCCAAATAAAAATATTGTTCTTTAAAGCATAATTTTAAAGAAAATGACAAAACATAGAATATGAGAAATGATGCCATGTTTACAGAACTTCAGTAACTCAAACAATTACCTATGCACTTCTAGTAGTGTTTTGCCATTTGACTGGTCACGATGCAAGAGGAGAGTGTTGATTACAGCAGTTTTTTTATCCTTTTCCTCATTAAATAAGATTTGATTCAGTTGATAAGTAACCAGTACCTCATAGCGCAGAATGAGGTGCTTGTGTAGGAATTTAACAGACACTGGCATGGAATGTTTGTGATGCACAGAGATGCAGGATTTAAAAATAAATTGCAGCGGTCTCTTTTTTTCCCCCAGAGCTGTATTTTCCAGAGATGTCCATGCATTTTTAACAAGATAATGCACAACCGCATTCACAGAGTAAAGATATGGCTGCAGAACTACAGGGTACTGGACATGCTGGTCTACAGTTCTGACCTGTCCTCAATACAGTGTGGAGAATTTTGAAACAAAAAATACAACAATGATGACACTGAACTACTGCACACCTGCAGGAAGCAAAATAATGCAACTAATGTTTTATTCCTTGGTATCCTTAGTGACAAATGTTTTAAGTGTTGTGAGAAGGATAACAGGACTTTTTTTGGAAAGTGTTGCCTAAAATCCAGGAATGAACAAAACATGAAACATCTTGGGTATAAACTGTCTAATAAAACAGTCAAATTATACATAATAATAATCACATTTCTTATTTTCCATACTGTCCTAATTTCCGAACTAAAACAATTTAGCATGTCTCCAATCAAATAGAATCATTACAATTTAAAAATCATCAATGGCCTTGGTGAAATAAATCGAATTTTATCATTTAATAACAAGGAAATCGGAGTTAACTAAAATTAAATTTACAGTTCATGGAGATCTCACTGTATTTTCAAAGGGTTTTCTGCGAAGTAAACAAGGAATTAAACTAGAATCAGTGCAAAAATAGTTATTTTGTGGATGCAGCAGTCTCCAACTGAATAGAATTTGCTATAAAGCAGCTATAGTGGCAGGTCTCAGGGCCAGTGCTTTGTGTGCGCTGTCAACTTTGATCGGCTTTGTGAAGTTTTTTTCTCTGAGAAGCTGTTAGAGATAAGAGACCTGCATTTTTATACTCGCCCGATATCGCTGCAAATTGGTCAGCACAACTTCCACAGAGCCGAGCTGAGCTCTGACAGAAGATTTTATCTTGTTAATGTTTTTTTTTTCCTTCACCTTTTCAGCTTGATTGTCAATTGCAGGGGTTTCAGCAAACCAAGGTGCCAAGTTCTCTTGCAGGCAGGGGCAGATCTAGGATTTTTGTGAATCAGGTGCCACAATTTACACGGAGGGCCAAGTATATGTCCCGCATACTCAGACAACTGTTTTTACCTGCTGTGCCTAAATGTTTTCTGACCTGGTGAGGAGGGGTTGGAGCTGCCAGTCTTGACCTTGGCTGGCTTCTACTCGACTATCTGTTCCTCTCCAGTAATTTTCCTTTAAAATGTGCTGGCAGTCAGGGTGCCTTTTCCTTCAAAATGTGCTGAATATCTATAAGTCCCTTTCTCTTAATACTTTATATCTCTTAACAAGACAGCTTACACATAAATACAAATCACTAAGCATTTACTACACAGAATTACAATTTCAAACTGAGTTCATGCTGGGACAGCTGAGTTTCATCACACTTTTCCGAATGCGAGATCAGATATTTCCCTTGTTCTGAGGTGTCTGGGATGCAGCACTAGTTTAATTACTAAGCAATGACTGCCACGAGCGAGAAGTGTCTTTTAGATGAGTGAGCTTGTCCATCAAGTTTTTCCAAGTCAAATAAAACTGATGTTGCTAGCAACTGTCTATAAGACCTAGCTAACAATAGCCAGCAAGCTACATTCCAACAACAGAGTAGATAACCAACAATGTTGAACAAATGTTCAAAAAAGTTCAGTCCCACTCCTTCGCCTGTTAATGCTATCTGAAGTGTGGGATCGAAACATAACATGAAGTGTTGTGGCTGAAGAAAAGCTGATGCTTTTAAGTGGAAAATTAATCCAACCACACAAAGAGCATCACTACAGATACTTATATGTTACACACTTCTTGTAACTGGAAATATGCAACTAGTAAAGTGCTGGACATGAGTCAACAAAGTAGTGACAGGACAGGGGCACTTCAGGGGGCAATTAGACTTCAGCTGGGTCAGTGACAAAATAACTCCAGCCCCTGGATGCACTCATGCATGTGGGGTCTCCAGATAACTCTCAAGCATTGGTTTTCAAGCTGTCTTCTGTCTTTGCACAGACATTTAGGAACAATCACACAGCAATCAGCTATTGCAAAATAACGAATATATGCGTTTTCTTTAACCGGCAAAAAAAAAAAAAAAATTAAATTAAATTAAATTTAGTATTTAGACCAAATTTATTTACATTTGCTTGGTTGCGTCAAAGCCTTTTTCTGCATATTGCACCCTGCTACAACATTACGATAACAAATGCTATATTGAATTCTTAAATATTCATGTATTAAAGAAAACACGCACAGTTTTTCATTATTAAAACGCATTGTGTCAGGCCACATGTATTCTTCAAGAGAACATATAATTTGTGCTAAAGAGGAGGAAGATGTTAAAAGAAATATAATATGCTTTCCTTAAAGGTCCCATATTTAACATATGCTTTTTATTTGTTTCCTTGAGGTCCAGGGCTTATGTACCAAACACTTTTTTTCCATTACAATTTTCCAACTGCTTAGAAATAAACAGATTGTTACTTGGCCTTTAAAGACTGATGTACGGCTGGCTGCCCTCAGTCTGTGTAGAAATACGTCTTATACCTTCAGCACTAATGGCTGGATCTGAACAGCTGTAGGCGGAGGAGGCAGTTAAATCTAAATTTAACTGTTGGTTTATGTGACATTCAAAAAGGAATGATTTTGCATTTTAGCTTCCAAACATGCACTTTATATTCCGGGATGGAAAAAGTATATTTTGAAACTTTAACAGGGTTTTCGCACTAACTCAAACTTTTGATACAGTGCAGAAAAAGCCATTATGTGGGCTCTGTAACAGAAAACTATATTTTAAACACTACAAAAGAAATGTAGAAGAGATGAAGTCTCCCTATACAGCTACTCTGCAGTTTTGTAAGAGATGTCTCTTTTAACAATATAACACAAGGGCACCAAAGGCAAAAGGACAAATTACAGACTAATGCAACTGAAACACAGTTTCATGAATCCACCTTCAGACAGAAAATGAAATCATATCGCACCTAAGCTCACTTTAAATCACAGTGACTGCAAACACAAGGGCGAGTTCACTCCAGTCAGCAAGCAAACGAATGACACCTCTCTAATATAGACAGATAGCACAAACGGAGCCCAATCATTGGCCTTGAATCTAGTCCACAGAGTCAGTGAAAAGAGATGAATCAAAATGACATTTCTAACAAAGCTGAGAGACAGGGACAGAGAGTAAAGGGCACGGGTCCCAGTTCGGACTTGGTACCTACCCTGAGGTGCTGTGAGAGGGCGTCCATGGTCCTGGCACCAGCCCACAGGGTGGATATGGGGGCTACTGGCATCACACCTGCACAAAACCACACACACACACACACACACACACAACTTAGCTTTATTTACTTCAGGTGCCCAAAAACATCAGCATTCTCTTTACATGCGCTCAATAAACAAGACAACCAGACAATGAATTTCTGACAGCATGATAGCATGATCGCTTCGTTCTCAGTTTCACCCGAGTGAACAAACACTGTCAGTGCATCAGTTCAGCATTGGTTGTTTTTAATTATAAAACAGGGCTGACAGCATGAGGGAATAAGGAGGAAGAGAACCGGGAGAGAGAGAGAGAGAGAGAGAGAGAGAGAGGGAGAGGGAGGGAAAGAGAAAGAGAGAGAGAGAGAGAGAAAGAGAGAGAGAGAGAGAGAGAGAGAGAGAGAGAGAGGAGAGAGAGAGGGAAAGAGAAAGAGAATGAGAAACAGAGAGAGAGAGAAAGAGAGCGAGAGAGGGAAAGAGAGAGAGAGAGAAAATGCGAGGGGGGGGGGCTCCGCTACTCTCCTGTATGCGTGTGTTCTGCAGTGTGCCTAGATGAGTTGAGTGCTCGGATTTGGGAGAGAGCTGCAAGGCTGCAAATGCTCTGAGCTTCTCCTGCTGGAAGCAAGCAGTATGACAGAGTAGGAGAAGAAAATCTTTAACACCCCACAATAAATACGTCCCTTTCAAGAATGAGCTTCATGGCTTTAAGTGAGATGGGGTCATGTGTCAGATTGTGCAAGACTACTGCACCTTGGGGAAAAATGTGTTTCCCCCTTTAAGATTTTCTCTATTATTGTGTATTTGGTACAGTTAATGGTTTTAGAACTTTAAAAAGAAATATTTTACAAGACAAAGGTAACCTTTTCAAACATATGTTTCAGCTGATTTAGCTGACTGAACACAGCCAGGCCAGAATGCAGCCAGTCCTGTTGAAAGTAAACCTCATTTACACTGAAGCTTCATGGTGGTGCATTATAGTGATTACAAGAAAAACAAGATTGGATAGAAATTAAATGTTAAGATTCTTAAATGTATCAGGCTGAAAGAGCTTTTAGGACATCACCAAACATCAATGAAAGCCATTATCAACAAATTGAGAACTGATTGGTCATCCCAGGAGTGGCCTGCCTGCCCAAATTACCCCAAGGGCACAGCAACAAAGGACATGACTTGGACGGCCCAGTACTTAGACAACTTGCTCTTAATGAAAGGACCATGAATTCCAATCTGTCTCAAAGAAACAAAGTGGACTGTCTGCGTATAAGCCCATAAGCCGAAGCTAAAAACAAACAACTTGGGCAGCAAGAAAATGATCTAAAACAGAAGGCAAGTCTGAATGGCAAGAAAGAGAATGAACTGTCCTGACGTCAAAGAATTGAGGGCACAACAATATGAAAGGCTGAAATCGAATGATCAGTTTCATTTATTTCTGCATGACTGCATATTACTTTTTCAAATAGTTGATTCACATGTAGGATAGCTTTTCCCTAAACAAACAATAAAAACACTTACAAAATGACAAAATACCATGACAATCATGGATGAAATCAGGATCTGTAAAGAGAAACGCTGTTCTCAATATTCATCACCAAACTTAAATTATAAATAGTCACTTTAATCAATCTTCATCATTTGAATATTAAACACAACACCTCTGCCTCGCTGCCATCCATGGTAAATGTGTGTGACATGAAAGGCTAGTTATTGAAGACATGTTAAATTAGCAATTCAATCATGAGCAAATGGTTGATAAATGAGGCATCATGCTGCGTTTCAAAGGGCAAGTCTCAGATATGCTGCTACAGAACGTTATGCAGGTGATGACTGACACATTTCCATAAACGCAGACCTCAATTGCACGCCTTAAAGCTCTGTGCCTTCATTATACTGTGGCACGGGCTGATACGTATGCGGCAGCCTCAAGCAAGCGTTCCCCAGCCAGCACCATCCAGAGGGCCACAGACGAACCCCAGGAGGGAACACGCCCCTACAGCACCCTTGTTTTGGACCAGAGAGGAGCACATGGGAGAAGGAGGAACACCTTAATGAGATGCATCAGTAGCCGCTCAGCAGTTGTCGTTAATGAGAAGAGTGGGCCCTATAAAAGGAAAGAGAGAGAGGAGGATCTCCCCAAAGAGAGTTGAGACTAACAGTCCTAGACTCTTTTTCCTTCTGCAGACTCCCGCAAAGAGGACTTACCCTAACCAACCCAGACGCCGGTGCCTTCTGTGACCACCCAGACAACCCCCGCACTCCTGAGCTCACCACTCACAGACCAGAGTGGTTAAGAACTATAATCTGTCTCCCCATGTCTACAATACATTCAAGCCAATGGATACTAACTCAAGAAAAAACCTACCAGTAGTCATAGGTGTCGTCCCAGTTGTCAAAATGAACCAGAAAACGATTGTCTACGATGTCCGCCACTGTAGCCACGCACACCAGGCAAGGGTTCTTCCTGTCCACTGCCTCCAGCTTCATGCCCACTTGGAACTTAACGGTGGATGTGGTCTGTTTCAAAAGAGGATTATATTTTATCCAGAAAGATCCTGATTTTCCATAGCCTAGACCATGCTGAGCTAAAAAATCACTTTGATCCAGATGTGCCTTCAAACATTATTGAAACTAAAGTATTTCAGTTATTCGCCTGTTCAGTAGAACTGGTACAAGGTACCATAACACAAGAAAAATTATATCACGTCAAGAGAAATAATCTTAAATTTTCTCCAAGGGCTCTCAGCAGGGTTGAGAAAGAAAACAAAAAGGAAGGAAAGTAACAGTATTTTACTAGGAATAAGACTTATCCAAAAACCTTAACCTCACTTATTCATCAGAACAGAAACATCAGTCTGAAGTCTTTGTTACACTAAATTATGTTATTTTTGTGCCACACATTCAAAAAATAGTGCAGTTTTCAACACTATTATGGTTAAAAACAGATTAAGTGTATCACAGATAAAGGCTTCTTATTCTGCTACCTTCCAGTTATTTGAGCAATGTCTTATTTAACAATAAAATACAAGGACACTAAAGGCTAAGGAAGAAATTACAGACTAATGAAATTGAAACAGCTTGATTAATCTACCTTCAGACAGAAAATGAAATTATTTCACAGACTGCAAACATGAGGACAAGCCTATTCTTAAGGAAGACCTCAGCTTTATCATGGTTAATGGCATCAGAATAGGAATGTTAATTTGAAGTCTCTATTACCAATTTTCCTGCCCCATACAGGCACGTAGTTACAGGAGGCTGGTTATGAGCTTAAAGTGATCTCTGTGAGTGTTCCAATTGTATTGTGGCCAATTAAAAGCATGCCAATCTTGCCAATCTTAAACCTTCAGTCACTGATTAGCGCTCCATTATTTAGAATTTTTGAAGCTCCACAACAACAAAAAAAGGTTTGATGGTTTTGGTTTTTGCTGGTATTGTTACTAGACTAGTTACTAGTTTGATTTGTCAATTGTCTGGTTAGCTTGGGCATTTTTACTTGGGTTAACACGGGGTTCTTTCAAGATTGGACACATGCTTGGAATTGTGTGAAATTGTTGGATTAGGTACTGCATTAGCAGCAAATATTTGGTACGAATGTATTTCAGTGGTGCCCACATCTCAAGTATTTGATCTGCTTTTCCTTCTATCTTTCTCCCACCAGCCGAGACTGTAATCCCACAAATTGAAATTTTCTGAACTCGAGAGGCTTTTCTCATGTGCATGCTTCATTTTACACACTGTGGAGCGTCTCAAGAGCTAACTGTAAAGGACTGTGTCTTCAGTCCTTGTGATTTCTAACTGTGAAACAACAAAGTAAACTGAACTCTAAATGTGTCTTCAAACTTAACTTAGACAGTGAGGCTCATATGTTTGGAATAAAATGGCTTTTCAGTCTTGCTTTTTAAGTAATATTAGATTTACTCATACTATGTGAAGAAGAAACAACGTTTTTTTTATTTTTCATTCAATACATTTCAATAAAAGTGGGGGAAAATAGTAGTTAGAACAAAAGAACAGAAACGTTAATATGGTTGTCTTCCTGAGAAGATATTTCTGGGCCTTGATTTCTTTGTTGTATTCTTACATCATTACATTTATATACTTTAATTTTTTTATTTCTAGACTCTTATTAAAGCAATATTAAATGTGACCCATTCTATTCACAGATCATTTTTGTTTTAAATAGTACTTCTTAATTTTTTTTTTAAAGAATCTACATGATTTCTTTAAATAAATTCATCCAGGATCACACTTTAAGAGGAAAAAATTTAATAAAGTAATAAAACATCTCTGTAAATAACTATGAATAAATATAGAAACTTAGTGGAATATTCTTACAAAAATCTTAAAATTAGACATTAGATTGTTTTTATTTTCAAACGGTGTATGTTCATTATAATTGTGAGTTTGTGAGATGCTACCTTACAGACTTCTTTTACACCCACCATTTGTGTCTCTGATCAGATGGGCTAATGTAAATGTGTACCATTCCTAAAACTGCTTAATGATCACTCAAAGCCGCAGGGCAGAAAGAAATCCAATGCCACTGATTAACACTGATCCAGCACAGTAACTGAAGGCAAACTCATCACAGCTGTGCAGAGTTAGTGAGGTCTCAAAACCATTTGGAATGATCTGCAATTGCTTTGAAATGGGATTTGATCTCCAGCAGTACAATACCACATCCATATTAAACAACTGATTTAAACAATTATTGTCACTGGAACATACAAAACATTGTCCCTTTTAAAATAAGTCAACATGTGTTTTGATCTTCTTTGTAAAAAGAAAAAAAATAACAGAAAAATGAAAGAATGGTAGGCGCGCACTCCCCAGGAGTGGGTGTCTCTAAAAATGAGCTTGAGGGCATATTGTAGCATCACAGAGTGATAAAGATCTAGAAGGTGCAACAGGTATTTGCAGGCGTGCCTTGATTCAAGACTACAAGATCTGCAGAAAAACAATTATTTTGAAGGCTGATTATTTGCATCACATTCAGTGATATAAAAAAAAGTTGAATAAATAATAAAATTAAAATAAATGTTTTGGGTTTTTTTTGCGAAAAAAACACAACCAAAAAAGTTGTTGGTTCAGATATTCTTTCAATGTTTCTGAGCTGGAAATACAAGACTTTTGAGGGTGGTTCATAATCATGAAAGGTCATGAGGTGTGGCTTATAATCATCAATCATCATTTTGATTGATTTTCTCTGATCTTTTTATGTGGAGTGCTTTTCTCAGAGTCAAATTAGGCACTTTTACTTTTAGTTTCACATATAATTACTGTCAGATAAAGGTGAACATAACTAATAATAAGTTATCTGGGTTTTTTTTATAGCTATTCAGTTTCATTTTCATTAATTTTTTTAAATGGTTGAATGGATGAAAAAAATCAATGAAAATGAATGTAACGTTTGAATGGTAACAAGGGTGACGTTAAAGTGAGATTTCTTTGTAAGAAACAATTCTTTTCCATTTTTGCTGCACAAAATGTTGACTGTTTATTGGAACGCTGCTGTGTGCGTGATGTGGCTAGACAAATCTGACCAACTGCTGTGAAGTACAGTGAAGGGAGTATAATGATGTGCTGCCTTAGTCATTGAGGAACCAATGAATCCCAGGCTAATGGGGGGTGGGAGGGTCTCTGTCTACGGTCTAAGACGGTTGAGTGACATGACATGTCAATTACTGAAAACTGGACTATACCAACAACAGAGTAGCCCTAAAGAAAAAACATAATTTAGGAAAGTTCTTCAATAACAGTGCAGAAATAGGATTTCAAGCAAAATATAAAAAGGATATCAATGAACTAAGTCAAAGATACAGCAATGATGGGCACCTATAGAAAGTGCTTAAAAAGACTATTTATTGCATAAGACTAAGTACTCTATTACTTTATTATAAACCCTATCGACTTGTTTTATTCCAGGCCAAACAATCAACCAATTATTATCCCTTGCCAAGCCGATGAAACACTGATAACTTTGCATACCATTCCTATCAAGGCCTCTGACAGTTTAAATAATTTGTTCAGTAAAGACAGGATAATGCAAACCGTGTTGTCTATCAATTTATGACTGAGATAGAGAGGATGCTTACACAGAAATTCAGAAGATTTAAAAAAAACTAACAAATCCAGAAATATTTTGATTTAACACCAATGTAGTAAAATATCCCTGCTGTACTTTGCCCTTACTGGTTTGCAGAAAGAAGCTCCCTTCTGCCTATGAGAGGCACTGTTCTCTGTTAGGAGAAGCCTTCAGCTGTCTACTGCTCTTTATCGGAGGCTCTGGCTGACTCTGCACAAGACGGCGCACTTACGCTGTTTTGGGATTTGAACAGATTCTTTGGTGCAGCCTGAGCATTGCAAGACTCCAAGTATTTCTGCCAGTTAAACTCATTGATCTTGTAATCTGAAAAAGAGAGAGAAAGAAAAAGAGAGAGAATGGAGAAAACAAATATTGTGCAACATATATTGTGACTCATTATCCTTCGTCATTACTCATTCCTTAATCAGGCTTACAATTGGTGCAATGGAGCAGCGCATTACTTCTACGATTGAGAAGTAATTCAAAGTCCTATCACATGCTGTTTGACTAGATTATAATGCCGTATACATACCGTGAATTTTCATTAAGAATTTTCACTCTCAGAATTAGAATCGGTCTGCTCTTTATGCACCTTGACCTCTGTAACACTTTTGTTAAATCTATCTTATCTACTTCCATTATCAGGACTTGGAAGCAAGTGATGAAGTTGGTCTGCTGACCATCAATGGCATAGAAAACATTTCTACACTAAGGAAGGTCTGTAGTGCTGTCCTACCTTTTGGTGGGTGAAGTTTGTGACCTGTGGACTCACACCATCCAGCTGGCCTGATGTCAAGAGAGTCAGCATTGACCCAGAAGTCATAGCATTCCGAGTAACTATCGATGTGGAGACGCAGTCGATAGCCTATCACCTGGAGGATCAAAAAAAGTCAATAAACAATTAAACAGGCCTAGTTAAACATGAAAATCCATTCACATAAAGTATTTTGAAGACATATTTTAGATTTTTTTAAATCTAATTATACAGTCTGTTATTTTAAATGATTAATCAAGGCAGGTTAGTGTCAATTTCCAGAATCATGTTTGAAATCAGTGGTAAAACCTGAACAAAACTGCATAAACAATTTGCAGCATTTGGTTCATACAACACAAAATATGAAAAAATATGTGACTCTGTCACTCTGGCCACTGCACATCTCCCCTCAACAAAGGGAAGTTTCCCACCTGCTGCTTGTCCAGCAAGATGAGGGGCTCTTTTTACTGAAGAGGGGACTTTCCTCATAAACAGACGCCATTTTGAGCATCATGAGTTTTCCCTGTTTTTTAAACCAGTGAATGGTGTCGTTCTTTATAATGTCTTTGCCTACAAGCATCATTCAAGAGTTTGTGGATATATTATGCTGCTCTAAATTAATTCATATATACGAGCAATATATAAACTCCATTAGACAAAGACTGGGTTCAAGATGACAGGTACATGTTTTGATTATACTGATGTTTGCATTTCAGACCAGCAGCTTTCTGGTGCTGGAGTTTAAGGGAGTTAAGGGTCGAGCACCGGGTCTATTTGCAGTGTCTGGTTCTGGTTCAAGATCAGGTACCAGCATGGCTTTGGCATCCAGACAGAAAAGGGCTAAACAATATTCACTGACATATCAAACTCACTGCACCACTACGGACAGCGTCACTGGCACAAAACCTTATTCTAGACTGACACTCCTACGTCTGAGGTGGATTGTAAAAACAGACCCTGGTGTCTAAAAAGGCTGTCAAAAGAGTTTGGCCACATATTGCATGTGTCACACATTGACCTAAACTACTTAAACACCATGAGGAAGAGTTTAATGGATATATTTAGGGTAAAGATTTGTGTGTATATTGATTTCTATTGTTTCTTAGCAATGTTAGACCTCCTCCCAACCCTAAAGAAGCAAAATGTTGACTCCAAACACATCTTGGCTGTAGACATATGGGCTATAAGCAAAACTGTGTCAACATGATCCTTTGCCAAATCATTCCTCATGCACAACACGACAGTTCTCAAAGTAATAAGGCCTTAACCATTTTGCTGTGAAGCTTTTGACAGGGAAACTAACCTCAGCCACAGAGAGCACGCAGAACATGGAGGGATGCAGCGGGTCGATTCCTTCCAGCCTCATTCCCACCTTGAAGCCATTCTTGTTGTGAGGAAATGACTGGTACTGCAAACACACAAACATACACAAACAAAACACTCCAGTTACAGTGAACTTCTTAAGAAAGAGTAAGTATGAGTAAAAGATATTTCACTCATCTCACTAGTCTTTTTTCTTTTAAAACAGAAAAGAGAGAAAAAGAGAAGAAAAAAAAAACAAGATGCCACTACTCAGAAGATGCGTCTGTGCACTTGGGTTGCTATAGAAACAGCTACTCGCTCACTCTCATTTCTAAGGGGAACAGATGTCTCATCAGATCCCTTCATGAAGAAAGTGGCCCGTATGTTGTTGAGTGTGATAGAGGACTCAGACCTACTCTATGAATCACAGCTTAAAACCCTCAAGGAAACAGAGGACTTAATCAGATCCCTGAAAAAAAACAGCACTGTTGTCAAAAGGAAGCAAGCCACGTTGGGATCCAGACTCAGGTCCAATGGGTAATGAGAAGAAAAGCTCTAAACCCACGGCAAGTTCTCCATGAACATACAACCTGCCATCATGAAAAAATCCTCTGACTAAGAATGAAATGAAGAACATATTTTAGGTCTATGAAGAGAAAATGAACACAGGAGCTAGCAAAAGTATTATGCATTATTTGGGCTTCTGCATAATAAGTGCACAATGAATTTCCTTTGTGTGAGATTCTATTCAAATGTTATTAACACGTTTAGTTGTAACTCAATTTCACAGAAATTAGATTATTTATTAAAAACATTTATATTACATAATTATTCAACAGATTATTACATGTTATGCTGTTTCAAGATGTAAGTGAAACAGATTTAGAATTGCTGCATCTGCCTACAAATTATTACACTACAGTAACCTAAATAAGGATTCACCTCATCAGTTATTACTTCTACATATCAAGTGTTATATCAAAATTGCAATAGTTGATGTAACCCTTCCTCAAAACATGATCAAAGTCGAGAAAATCTGGAAGACAATTTTGTTTAAATCAGTGGATTATAAAGGCAACAAAACCATATTAAACCAATTCCCTATAAACAACTTGATGTAAAATCAGATTTCTATGAAATTATTTGCATACTATGTTGAGCATTTGGGATTAATGTTATTGTTCACATTAACCAGTGAGCCCATAACAATTACTACTGAATTCAGCACCTAGATGTCCAGTAAATCAGAGAGCAAAGGCTGCAATTACAAGGCTGTGTGTGTATTTTACGAGAGACATTAACAGGAACATTATTACTGATGTGGTCATTAATCAGTGGACATTGTGGCAAAAAGAACGAGTGCTCTATCATCCTATCTGAATCAAGTGTCCAGCATTGCTGTGGGGGCTCTAAATGGGAGGGCTAATTGGAGGGCTGACTAAACAGAATACAGGAAGAAGAAAAAAAAAAACCTTGTCTGATGTGCTACAGCTCACCTTTAGACCACCATTATTGAACTCAACACCAGCCAAAGCCTAACAGAAAAAGCAAGCTTGTCTCTAATCAATATGTTCCCTTACACAAAAAGCTGCCTCTGGGCTTCTGCTTCTGCATGTCCCTTGATATACTGCACTGAACCAGCCAGCATGAGTAGCTCAGAAAAAAAAAAATAGAAGCTCAGAACGAACAGCTTACTCCACACTGCAGTTGCATCATTCGCCAGGCGAACAACCTGCAGAAAACTCCACAAAGACACTGCAGGAGGCACAAGCATTCGCATCGCAACACATTCATCACAGCTATAAGGGCCCACCGCAAAGATGCTTGCACGCTTCACCTAAAGAGACGATTATAAAGTAAAAGGAGCCACTTCAATGAGGTATTCAGAAAAAGCTGCAGTTAGCACATCTAACCTCATTTTTCTTCTCCTGTCAGGATGGCCTATAATTACACTCTCAAGTAACAACACTTGTGAATTATATTAACTAAATCAATTCATTTTTATTAGAAAAACAAACTGATGCAAAGTGCAAACTGAAGCAAGAAATATTCTGCAGGATTAAACTTTCACTTCCATTAACATTAATTTCCATCCATAACTTATAACTTGTTTTTATGAAGTGACTAGGCAGATGGTGGTCTAGTGGTTAGAGTCTTCTCCCTGCAATCAGGAAGTCGTAGGTTTGATTCCCAAGACTAAGCACCTCTGAGGTACCCTTGAGCAAGGTACTGTTCCCACACACTGCTCTCCGGCCGCTGTGTTCCTGGCTGCACGCTGCTTTACTTGGTGAATGAGTTAAATACAGAGGAAGAATTCACACTGTGTGCTGTGGTGTGTTCACCTATGACAGAATGGTCGGTTTCACCTTCACTAAATCCCTTTAGCCATTCATTAATGAAAAGATTAGAGACAAAATCAGTTGAAATGAAATACAACTGTGTCAGCTCTCATAAACCAGGTAACTTTATAAAACAGCTAAATGCCAGAAAACGGCCACATCCCCTATTGAATGATTAAAACAACCAGAGCTGTCGAGAGCTAAGGACACGTTTATTCATGTTTATACTTATTACTCAATTACCATCTTCTTTAACAATAAAAGACTACAAAGTATATAAAATATACTGCACTGTTATTTAAAAAAAACAAATAAAAAAAACAAAAACAACAACAAAAAACACAATTATCTGTTTCTTTCCTTGGTTTAAAATACAATCCGGCAGGCAAATCACGGTCACTGACCTTCTACGAAATAGCCATCAAACCGACAGATGCTTGTAATGGGAGTCTGCAAATATCTTGGAATATCTCTGATTTTTTCAGTGATGTCTGCAATTTATAGTTTAGCAAAAGCATTAGGTTGTATGGATCTTCAGGAGTGGTTTGCATTTCATTCTCTTTGACAGGCCCAGATGCAATTTTCACCCAAAGGTAACATAATATGTATGCAATAGCCAAATGACACAAGACTGTTTTGGATGCTAAGGACATTAACTTGCTTGGTACTTGGGACACTTTTTTGGCAACCTTGCAACCTTGTTTACAAGACGCGTTCACAAGGCGAGGAGTTTGAACTTTTACTGCAGTCAGTCACCCGACTCCCCCACCACCACAAAATAAAAATAATTTGCTGCATGAATGGAGGTGACCTATTTTTAAAGTGAAACACAGAATTTTGCCAAAAGGTGTATGAGGACAGACACATACCTCTGTAAAGAGTTTGATAGGGGCTGCTATGGCTTTTTCCTCCTCAAGATACTGATCCCATGACCAGGGCTTCTTCTTACTGTTACCTGTTGACATTTAAAGATCACAGTTAAACGCACAACTTCTTATATAAACGACCTGCTGGTAAGTAGCACGTTTATTAATGAAAGTAGCTTTCACAGATCTTTTCATAGTTAAATCAAACATGATGAGCTGCTTACTACTTGATGTAGACACTTTATTTTTCATCTTTGTGGGATCTTCTTTTGGACGCTCCTAGGAAAGACAGTACACCAAATCAGTAAAATCAGTAAAATCACCAAAAGGACTCAATACAGCTCTGCTAAAGGCCAGGATTTGACTCAACATACTCACTCTGAGACAGTATTCCTCTGAAACACCTCTAGAATTCAAACTCTGTTTCCTTTTTTTCTTATCGTCTCCCTGCATCATTAGAGAATAACTGACTCTGAAATGATACATAAACAAACATTAGACAAAGAAAGAACCTGATCTACTGGTGATACCCTGATCAACCACAGCCTGGTCTACTAAGCATTCTTACACTGAAATCCATTCTGAACTATCTACATGTAAAATCACACATTCATCAAAGCTAATAATTTTCTTTTACATTATTCACCATTCATCTACTTCATCTACTGTGTTTCTATATGATCAAACATCAGCTGTGAGAGCAACTGAATTTGTCATTTTAAAAAGACTGTCTGAATGAGTGATTTACATATAACCAAATTCAGTCATTTTTACTGTTGTACACGGCATATATAATAGCAGAATCATTTCTACGCTGAATTGGTAAATGGACCAGTGTGAATGTATGTAAATGTGCATTTAAATTTGCACACTTGAGTAAGCTCAGTCAGGCAGAAAAACAACAGCTGTGCGATCGTAATAGTGTTCCATGAACCTGCATTTAGCAGGCAACTGCTTAGTAGCCTGCTAAATGCGTTTTTACTTATTAATACGGAATTGTAATTTAAAAGGGAGTTTCACGTAAATTATGACCATCACAATTAAATACTTGCCTGATCACAATTATATAAGCTGACCACAATTTATTTTTTTTTAATATTAAAACATTTCCCACTGAGTTGAGGCAAATTCCTGTGAAAATTGTATGTGATGTTTGTTAAAAGACTTCATTAGCAGGCTGCAGTAAATAATGTTTGTGTATTTGCACTACTGAGTATCAACACTCTAGTCAGCTTAGGTCTGTAAATTAATAGTTGCATGCAGTGAACTAAAAATAAAATAAATAAAATAAATTGTTTATTGCAACTATTTGTATTGCAATAACTTATTATTGTGACAGGCCAAATGTAAATTCTATAATCCTGGGGTGTGTCATTTGCAAATATGTGAAGAAAGCGCAAGTGCTTGTTTCCATGCAGCAGAAGCTGACTGATCTTATTAGCATCTCATCAGATTTAGAAGTCGGATGAATCAGACATTATGGGCAGCTGCAGTTTGCGCTCATTTCTATGCAACTTTAATGAATAAAGGCAAATGTCCTGTTAATGAACAACTATGACACGTCTTTTGTTCTATGCAATTTCAAGTGCCTCTAACCAAATCTGATTAGTTCACCATAGAGCATGCAATCCAACTTGTTTTAAAACTATGACATAACAGACTTTAACTATTTCATTCGGTCATTAAATTAGCTATTTGGACGAGCAGGGAATCCCCGGAGGTCTACTGAATTTGGATTACTCGGCTTTGTAAGAAACCTGATCCCTCCAGTGAATGTAAATTTGGATGCTCATCTAAACGTCTGGAAAATAAACCCCATCAGCAGTCTATAACACAATAACAACTACACAAACCATAAGCAAAGAAACAAGCGAAACAAGGTCATTTATACTATAAAAATTTTTACAAAACTGAAAATCTCTTGCTCAGTTGCAAGATACTTATAACAGCCTCCTGCATAAAATAAGGAAATATACATAGTAACCAACATTTGCTCATGCTAAACTGAGTCTCAAGCATAATGGCAAAGGACACACAAAAATTGAGAAAAGGCATTCTCAAGAAATAAAGAATACAGGGTCTCAGGCAAAGAAACGAAGAGAAACAATGTTTGGTTGGCATTTAAACTGATGGCATGCTGAGTACAGCACTATTGTACCAATATTAGCAGTAGTCATTAGTGACTCACCGTTTAGTGTTTGCACTCACCCAATCCGCCCTATCAGGGAATCAGTCCTCTAGCTTCCATTCCAATCACATTCTATGTCCTCACCCAGTCGCTCCAAGGCCTGGCATCTAAGCAAAAGAAACAGTGCTCTCATAAGCCATTCCAAACACTTAGGCTGAATAAATGTATCCTACATCTACAACATCTTAATCCTTTTGTTTAGTCTAATGGAATTGTGCTGGTAATTTGCACAAGGCTACACAAGAGCCGGCACCTAAATGGAGAGAACGACTGACCTCCGGCTCTTGTTAAAAGAACCTCCAGCATATTCGTGCTTTTCAAGGACAGCGCAGCATTGATCAGAGCTGCGATCTGTGAATGACTACGATTCCAGAGCGCAGAAAGACAGCAGGCAGAAAATTCTTCAAAAATCATTTATTCATTCATTCATTAGAACGGATACTAGAACGGATGTTCAGAGGTACACAGTATTGTATGCTCCAAGAATCTGTCTGAGCCTACTTTAATGATTCCCTAATGCACGCCTCATAACCTCATTTATAGCTTCACCTCACATACAACGGAAAGGCAGAATTAGCATTCTCAGTAGTGATGAACACGTTTTTTATCTAGTGATTAAAGTATTTTGGATAGAATTATGCTGCTTTTCTCCTTGGCATCTTTCTTGTTTAAGGGTATCAATCACATTCTTAAACTGCTCAATTTTCCGGGCCTAAAATCGATGGATAGTGGTGGGCAACATGGCAAAAATAAAATTCCTAAATCTTCTAGGGATGGGGCGCTCTCTGTAATGCACGGAATGGCCATTACTCTGCAGTATGGATCTATGCCTGTGTGTACAGAAAGGAAAGCCAGTTTTTAAATGCACATCTATGAAGGATGTAACAGTTGCTTCTATTATAAAACTGCAAAATGAGAAATTGTTATGTTCAAAACACTTTAAGTCAGGAGATTTCAAGAAGGATTGAAAGTTTGGACTTTTGAACCAGCATCAAATTCAGTGTTTTGGGGACACTTGACAGAAATAGAAAACGTGAGCTGAGGCAGGCTGCCTGTAAACTGAGCCAACACAGCTTCAGCTGCAAGAAAATGTTTGTCTCGATTCTGCCAAGTGATCCAAAACACTGAAAATATATTGGCTAGTTTTGTGTTGGTTATTTTTTAAGCAAATGTGGTTATGGATGGACCATTTCTGCAGTGTTTGTGTGTGTGTGTGTGTGTGTGTGTGTGTGTGTGTGTGAAGGGGCTGAGTAAACGGGTGGGGAGTGGACAGACTGTGCGCATCATGCCACTGCAGTAATTCCTGAGAGCTGAATTCTCTGTGTGATACATGAACACAGATATCACAGGTCTGTTTTCTTCCTTCAATTTGTTTCCACGGTGATGCCATTGCCAGTGCTTGAAGATATTTTTTTCAAATATCTGGCATGTTACATCACTTTCTGACATTCTAAAATAGCCAAAAGACTCTTCCCATATAATGTTATGTTTGACATTTGACAAGTAGAGCTTTGTCATACACACCACACACCAGAGAGAGAGAGAGAGAGAGAGAGAGAGAGAGAGAGAGAGAGAGAGAGAGAGAGAGAGAGAGAGAGAGAGAGAG
>JBBPDB010080386.1:0-47201 GCA_037974465.1 Brachypetersius altus
GAGCCATTTTAATCTAGATTAATTCCAAGATTACAGTGAGATTAATCTAGATTAAAAAATTAATCTATGCCCACCACAAGTTATTACTCACATTAACTTCAGTTATTGTTAAACATTTGTAGCATATTAAACGCTGACCTTTGTTTTGAACTGTTTTGCAGATTGGCTCTTACTTTGGCAGTGTGCTTTGCCCTCTGGATGTGGATCATGATGGTCGTACTGACCTTCTGCTGGTCGGGGCGCCAATGTACATGAGTGACAAGAAGAAAGAGACTGGCAAAGTCTACATCTTCTCCATTACTAAAGTAATGCAGTGCAAAAAATGAGGCAGGACTCGCTTGTGTATCAGCGCTTGTGTTTTTGTTATATTTCTTTTTAACAAGGTCTGCTTTTATTTGTGGGTCTTCAGGGTATTTTGAGCAGCCAGGGGTTTCTGGAGGGCTCCTTCCCAACAGAGAATGCTCGTTTTGGGATGGCCATCGTTGCTGTTCCTGATCTTAACCAGGACAGCTTCACTGATGTGGTAGTTGGAGCTCCACTGGAGGACAATGGCCAGGGAGCCATTTACATCTACAATGGAGACCAAAGAACCATCAGGAAACAGAGCTCACAGGTGAACTAACTAGATCTCATTTCCACAAGAAAAAGTCTGATTGTGTGGTTGCTACAAAACCATTGTTTGGAGACCCCAAGACATTGGTTTTATTGGCAACAAAAGAAAGAATCTGCTCAGTGTAGATTCAAACCAGCACCCCTTCTGACTATCTTCATTCAGTGCCACGTTTTACAGCGTTTAACCATGAAAGGGGTGTTAAGTTGCTGTCAAGCCATCTATGGTTAAGGGCAACGGAAAATGGGTGGATATTTTTAACTAAACCACAACAAATAGTGACACACATCTTTTTTTAAATTGACCTAAGCTTTAATGCTTTGAGGTCTATTTATTAGTCAGATGTGTCTTTAGCTCTGCTGGACTGATTTAGTGATCTGCATTTTGGCACTTTCCAGCCACTATAGCGTGACACCGAGACTCTCCAAAATGGAGGGGTGAATTGTTTTAAGACAATTCACCCCTCCATTTTCTCTCTCCCCATACATTACAGAGGTGACCCAACCACAAAAGTCGAAGTTTTTCGTGATCAGTTCTCACACGAGCAAAAATTGGAATTAGGCAAACTCGTGCTATACCAGATATTAACAAATGTTTGGGCATTGGAACCATGCCAGTATTTAAAAAACTGTAGGAGGAGAAGAGGTGCCAAATTCCAGCCATCAATGGATAAAAGAAACTATTATATTAATTAATATAAAACTATAAAACAACCATGAATTGTATGGGATACCAAAAGTACATGGACTTGCTTATAATTTTCTAAAAAACTTCCAGAAAATACTTGGCTCTAAACTGGACCCAGCCTTGAAGTTCTTCGGGCGTTCTTTAGACGGCAGTGGAGATCTGAACGGTGACTCAGTCCCAGATGTTACAGTTGGGGGTTATGGGAAGGTGCTGCAGCTCTGGTGAGTATCTACAGTGCTGTAAATCCTATCGTGCTCTGGCGCCATGTTTATTAGTAGGAAGGTACCACAACCCTGATAAGAACCTTGACCATTGGAGCTTCAGTTGTTTGCAAATTTTTGAAGCTGTTACATGTCAGCGGTGTATAACTCATGATGATATGTTGTTTTCAGAAGAAGGGAAGTGGTTAAATATGTGAATAACATGTTGTATACACATCTGACCCGCCTGTATATATATTTAATGGTTCTGAACTTCGGGTGACCTGTAGTGATGTAATTGCTTACATGTAACTTTGTGCTTTCAGGTCCAGAAGAATTGCAGTCGTGACAGCCAAGGTCACGTTCACCCCAGACAGGATCAACATTCTGAGCAAGTCCTGTAGCTTCGGTGGGAGAATGGTGTCCTGTTTCAGTGCAAAGGTCTGCTTCAGTTCAGCATTTAAACCAGTAAACATCATGGGACCAGCAGGTAAAACAATGACTACATTTAAAGACATTGAATCATCAATGAAATCTTATTTCCTTTTAATTGTTTTGTTTTTTCCACCATTTGAAAAGAAGTGCACATTACATCGCACTTTACATGAACCAGCAAAAATTACTTCCTTTTTTCCCCTCCATTTTAGTAATAGTAGTGCTATGATTATGATGAAATATTTCCCTTTTTCAGACCTACATGAGATTATTTTTAACAGTTTACCAGATTAACTTTCTTAATGCCAAATTAACCCATTTAATTCTATTTTCCCCCTTGTTATATGAATGTCACTCCTCTGACATGTTGTGATGGCAACATTTCGACCAATCAGAGAGCAATGATGCAGTTAGCTTGGCTCCCACTTTCAGCCCTGCCGTCAGGGAGCATGTGTACCGGTCGCTTAATTTGTAACAGAAAACCATTTGTTCAAAATACAACCTGGTGCCTTGTGTTAGTGGAAAAGCACCACAGTATACAGTAAAAGAGCTGCATCCAAAAGAGTGTGAATTAGATTTGTATGGCATATGGTGGGCAAGTGCAGGACCATTCACTGAGGTATTCTGTTTCCAGGCATAGCAGGAGAGTCAATGACTCCCTAGTGGTAGAACAGATCCAGGGACTGAGGGGCAAAAAATTCAATTGGACACATAAAACAGCTTTTCACTCGATAACAGTACAGTCTTATTACGTGACATGGCTGTGTTTTGTGCATGTTGCTGCACACTTAAAGTAAATGGCTCTGGCCCTGCCACTTATAAATGAAATCACAACAGTTTATAGTTTATCGTTCAGTAGAAATAATATGAACAGGTCTTTTAGAGCTTCACAAACTGGGATAGAACTTTTATTTTAAGGTTTCTAAAGGTTCTTTTCTTTCTTGTTGAAAGTCATTCATCACATGGTACTCCAAATAGTGAACAGAGCCATTTGAAAGTATGAAAAATTTTCTAAATATATATAAATAAATGTGTATTTTTTTTCCTTAACAGTCTTCAAAGCCAACCTGACGCTGGATGCTGACCTGCAGTCGTCTCGGGTCACTTCCCGAGCTCTGTTCGACAACTTGGAGCGAGTCGTCCAGCGGGACCTCAGCGTGTCCAAGAGCGAGGTGTGTAACAATCACCAGGTTTATGTGCAGGAGGCTCCGGATCTTGTAAACCCCATCGCTCTCCGTGTTGACATCGGAGCTCAGCGCCCGGACGCCATCTGTGTCCTGGACGCGTTCAGCCCCGCCGCGTGGGAGTTCTTCGTGAGTGTTATAAGCGAATATCTGACTTTGTGGGGGTTGAATCTGTTACTGAGTAGAATTTATTTATGTATTTCTTTGTTTGTTTGTTCATTTTTGGGTTCAGATCCCATTTTCTAAGGACTGTGGTTCTGATGACGTGTGTTACAGCGACTTGGTGTTAAGCGCACACAGAGTGCCTGAGTCTCGGTAAGACTAACATCAAAGTCTTCCACATATGATACCAAAAATCTACTTTTTATTCTGGCAGATTTGAAACCCTCAGTCACTTGGTCAATTCTTTTTGTTGCTTTGTGAAATTAAAGTGAAAATAAGTAGCTGCTATAAATGTAGTATATAAATATGGCATCTTTCCCTTTATCTCTCTCTCACATATTCAACTGAATGATAGGCTTAAAATGCTTTAAAACTTAAAGCAAATATAGTCTTAAAACAAGCTGGGCTTCACTAGACTGTTCTGCTTCTTTAACAATAAATATCAACAGAGCGTTACCAGCTCTGCACAGTTGCAGGCCATGTTTGTTAAATTTTTTACTGCATTTGTTCCACTTTACTGTTAACTCAGTGGTGTTGGTGGTGTTTTGTAGCTCCACCTCCCTGGTGGTGACCCAAAAGAATAGAAGACTGTCCTTCAGTGTGTCTGTGAGGAACAGAAAGGAGAACGCCTACAACACACGAGTCTCTGCCCGCTACTCCAGCAACCTCTTCTACTCTTCTATTACACCACCTGTATGTACCACACTGTCTCCCAGAGTCCAACCCCACTCACAGTCATGGAACTTTAGCTGTCAATCAGTTGCCATTGAAATATTGTGATTATTTGTCCCTTTTGTTCATTTTTTAAATGTTACGCTGCCTAACCGAGCCACGAGGGAGAAAAATATTCATCATTTATGAACTGAGACATTTATGAACTGAGACAACAACACAGGCCTATCCAGTATAGCAGCTACAAAGAGGGACCATATGAAAATCTATGTATCGGACTGCAGTGTTATTAAAGTCCCTTTTGGTGTAATGGTCAGGAATCCCAATACTTATGTTCATATAATATGGACAAAAGTTATGGGACACCTAACTGCAACCAAACTGTTGAGTACGACTGCGTGGCTGGGTTAATATTGCATTCTCACTATGACATTCTGTTAACCATGGTGCTTTTAGCACTAACACCCGACAATAATGCCTGAATGGTAGAACAAGCTGTGAATGTGATTTCTATTTCTTTGCATATTAATAATAATACATTGTTCTGCATTTTGTTGTTTCACACAGGGTTACAAGGTTATATGTAGAGGAATGTGACATGGAAGAATGGCCTGTGTCTGAATGTGTCGGTCTTCTTTTTCAGATGGATGGCACAGAGGTTAAATGCACCTCACCCAAAGACACTGATGTACTGGTATGTCAAGTGGGATATCCAGCACTTACGACTGAACAATCGGTGAGATTAAAAGTCCCTCTGTTTTGTCAAATATAACATGATTCATGAGCATAATATATTTAGGTGTGACACAAAATAATAGAATCCTATGTTTGTCTCTGGGTCACCATAACATTACTGTACTGCAGTACAGTAATGTTATTACAGCACAATTTTATTTCAGATCATTTTAGGAGTGTTCTATTGCAAGTTAGTTAAAGGTTAATCAAACTAGTGCTTTATTAAAGAGAACTAGCTCAACCAAAGTAGACTCACACAGTCACAATATCGGGACAGGCAGATTGAAGAGATTGACACTGCTGGCTAAACATCTGGCTAAAATATAGTGTCTCAGACCTCCTGAACTGGATTCCCTATTCAAAATCTCAACAGCCAGATGTAAACATGGCCTATGGGAAAGCAGGCATTTAAACAAAAAACAAAGTACAAATGTGTCAAAAACAGCAAAAATATAAGGTTTTGTTCTGACCATGTCAGTCCATATTGAAATATATATTATTATTTTCCTGTCTATTAATTTTATTATTTATTATATTGTATTATACCGTCACACACAAAAAACTATCCCAACTATCGCAACAGAACAATCAACTTTACAAGAGAATGAAAGAAGTCAGTTCGGAGCATCTCTAATGTTCATAATAAAGTTTACCTGGTATTAACAGCTACTATTATTTTCAAATTACAAAAAGGAAAAAAAATGGACATACAGTAGGGATTATATGTATGGTATGTGGTAAAAGTGTTGTACTCTGATCTAAACCATATCACTGTTCTCTTCAGGTTATGTTCGAGATCAATTTTGACTTTAATTTAGGGCAGTTACAAAAAGACGTCAAAGTGGAATTTGAAGCCCAGAGGTAAGTCGAGACTTTTTCAGGACACTGTGATTTCAGGATGATTTCTGAAGCATGCTAATCATGAATAATCCTGTTCCTTCCAGTGACAGTACAGAAGAAACTCCAGCAGACAACAAGGTTATCGTGTCCTTCCCAGTTCAGTACAGTACAGAGATTATCCTCAGCAGGTCTGATTTCAATCACAGTCCACTTTATGGTTACCTTTACACAACAGAGAACCTTTACTATTAGAGCAAGGGCTTCAGTTCGACCCATGAAAATGTGATTCAGAAAAAACACACTGCTTAGACCATTCTTATTTTTGCCAGCATCCCTCTGAGCATCCCTCTAGTTGCATGTTATCACTGAGTAAATCATATGTAGTTTCTTTTCAGGCTTGTCACAAACATATGAACAAATATGAACAAATATGTGAGCTTGTATGCAGCATTTCTACAGCGACTCCTTCAGTAAAGAGTCTTGACATAGAGCTGCTACTGTTCACCATCTGACACACCCACACATCGTCAGTAACATATCTAGAACCCCCTGAAGGCTTAGGGTGATGTTTTCCCCTGACAAAATTGACCCTACTCATTGTAAATCAAAATGTGATTGGTTAATTGGTTGTGTGGGTGGTAAAACTTACATAAATCTGGTTCTATGAATGTAATGTTATTGTAACTTATGAGTTTAAAGTACTTATAAATTATATACTAAAGTACTGAGTTTAAATACAAACATGGTCATATTAAATATGGTCATATGCTCAGTTCTGTAATCTGCTCATGTCCACACATATGAGCTCTTATGTCCTCATTAGGGTTTGAATTAAATAGTGTATCAAGATAAATTTAAATATTTATTTCCTAGTTCTGATAATCTATTTGCATAGAACAGCACTATTATTGAATAGTCCACCATTGTTTTACTGTCTTTTTCGTTTTCAGAGATGCAAACCTGAACGTTTATTTGCTCGAAAAAGAGGAAGACATTAAAAGCACAGTGAAGACGTACAGTGACATCGGTCCCCGGTTCGAGTTAAGTCTCAAGGTCAGTTATTTTTCCTGTTTATGAGGAAACACGATCGCACAGTGGTGTTAAGAAAAACATTAGGCAACTCTTTAAAGAGAAGTCCCACACTCTTTCAGGGCCCCGCCAACACTGCACAGTTTAGGGGTCTAGACAGAACAGTATTGTAATGCCCCTGTCTTTTCTGTGGTTTTACCCCCTGCAGGTGTCTGGAGGAATTTTCCCAGTCAGTCTGGCCTACCTTGACCTGTCACTGCCCAGCAGCACCAAAGCTGGGAATCCTCTAATCTATACATCCTCAGTTGTTACTGCCCCTGTGAGGATTCAGACTTTTACAACAAAATTATAATGAAATTATAATATAATGAATATAATAAATATCCAGTTTTTTTACTCTGAATTGCTATTTGATCCATGAGATTTGGTCAACAATAAGCTATTCTGATTGTTTAAGGCCTGTAACATTTATCATACTACAGTAATCATTGTATACATACATTATGATTGTTTTATAGTATTGATAACAACTATTCTGAACATCTGAGATGAATTTCTGAACAGAAATTCTGGTTTTGTGATCAACAGGTTGGTGATGTGCAGTGTGAGACCAGCGCTCTGACTGACCCTTTAAAGATTAAAGACAAGGAATACACAGCCAAGTTCACAGAGGAGAGCTTCAGAGGAACTAGTCAGCTGGTCAGTGTGTGTGTGTGTGTGTGTGTGTGTGTGTATGTGTGTGTGTATCAGGGGGGTGAACACTGCTGTCCCTGTGACTAAGTCAATCTGGATAAGGGCGTCTGCCAAATGCCACTTTTATACAGAAACTATGAGTGTAACGCCAGAATACCTTTTGAAATAGGCACAATACAAAGGAGCCAATCAGAGTAGCTTGTTTACATACATTAGAATTAAAGACAAATACAACCTGCTTAATTCTAAGGGATTAAGAGAGGTTGGAAAATGTAAAAATCAATTATGGCTGCCTTCCGCACATAAATTTATGCATGATATTACACAAATATCACACATAATACACATTTTTCACACATATAAAAAATGCAAAAAAGTAGGATATGGGCCCTATAATATTCTCAGACTATTATAGATAGCAGTATTCACTGTGATGTTTGTAAATGTATTAGTTGTATATATATATAATATTACATTTCCTGTCTAATGTAGGCCATTTGGTCTAATCACCATCCATATATCATCCACAGAACTGCAAAACTGCGACCTGTAAGAAGATGAGGTGTGTGCTTAAGGATATGACCCCAAAGAGCGATTACTATGTGAACGTGACCGCGTGGATATGGAACGGCACGTTTGCAAAGGTTAGGTTGATGCAGCTTCACTACATACATTTGCTTTTAAAAGGAAATCTGTGACCCAGCTCTCTGTGTACACAGCTCTTTAAGCATCATATATAAACACTGATTTAGTGTTAAATTCATTCTGCTACTTCAGATTCCTACACTATGCACTTCTCTTTGCTGGGAAACAGTACCAAAATCACTGTCTCTAGGAAATAACTGTGTATCTAAGTCTCTCTTCCTCATATTCTCTCTCTTCTTGATCTGTGGGCAGGCTGATTTCCAGTCAGTTGTCCTGGCTGGGAGCGCCCAGATCGAGACGTCCGAACCAGAACTTCTCATTATCACCCACAAACAAGCTCAGGTAAATAACAGTCAAGACTCCTACATCGTTTTTGAAACACCAGCAGTGATTTGGCAGTTGCTAGTCAGAAATGCCTCCTGTAGCTCAAAATGCCACAGACTAGAGGTGGAACACATTTTCAGTATGATTTTGATACTTCAAAAATGTTGTAATTCCACAGTGCTCTCATAATATGCAGACTACACAGACAGGTTTGGCTCAGATCTTACTTTTTCTAAGAAAAAAACCCCCAATGATTGAGAATAGGTGTGTACATAACATCAGCCCCACACCCTCACGGCTTTCAAAATTGACCCAACAGTAACATGTACATTTACATATTAATGCAATATTTGTAGAAAATCTGATTTTTGTAATCCTTTCAACACATTCTGATAATTAGAAACTCCCATTTTGACGTGTAGCTTTGCCATTCTTAACCAACTCATCAATAAACTCTCTAAAGCACAGCACATCATGAACATGTCAGACTTCTTTCCACAGTTCCTATTAACATAATGTCTTAACTGGTGATTATTTTGCACAAAATGCTCCAAATTGTTTGATTGTAATGTTGGGAAGTGTTTACTGTTTCCAGAACGTTCATCTTAATCCAATTTAATGAGCACTAAAAGGACTATAATTAAATAAATCATAGTAAGAGTGTATATGCACTGATTGTTGAACTAAAATGCAGATCTCTTTTGTGGATCATTCTGTTTACAAGATTCTCTTCCATTTGAATAATCTGGTTACAAAATTGAAGATACAAAATTTGATAACGTAATACGCATTCACTGTTTTGAATGTACATATTTACCTGTACTGAACATTGTATTGTATATTTATAGACTGACAAAATGACAAAGCAAGAATCACTTTGCCTTAACAGACAGCATTTTGTGCCTCCCTCACAACAGGGGTGGGAAACTCTAAACCTGGTGGGTCAGATTCCAACCCAATTTGGTTTTCCTTATTAAAACACTCCTGATGAAACTGCCAGGTCTAGTCTGAGTGTAAGAGCTGGGATGAATCATCTAACTGTGGGTTACTCAGGCCCTTAGTTTCCCAGTCCTGAGTTACACTGTGTGGGTTTAATTCGGCTGTGTTTATTATCGTAGGTTGAAATCACTGTGAGTAAACCTGGAGCCAAAGCCGACGTCCCTGTTGGTGTTATTGTTGGCAGCATTATTGGAGGTCTACTCCTACTTGCTCTTGTTGTTGCAGCTCTTTGGAAGGTATGGGTTTTCTTTGTTGTTCAGATCGTTGATGCTAGACATTAGTATAAAAACTGGCTGCAGACATCTTTGTGAGAAATTAGGAAATGCATGTTAAGTATTTTACTCTTTAGTCTTATCAGGTGGAATAATCTTGACAACACTATATAATAAAATAATCAAATATCCAATAATCGTTCTTGCTTTAGCCATTATTTTGTAGAATCAAGATGCTTTCATTGGCCAATGTATGATTTTTGAACTGCTGTAGAATGGACTGTTCTGTGCTTTGATCTCTTCAGCTGGGATTCTTTAAGAGAAAATATCAGCATCTGGATAAGAACGGCGATGCTGCAGAAACAGAAGGACTGCAGAGCAGTCCATCACAAGCTTGAGGCAATCACTGATCCTGAGCCTGTTTTAAGACCTTTGCCTAATCTACAAGTCACAGATCCAAAGACCCAGAGACACTGGTCAATACCCAGCAGCACCAAACCTCTCCCATTTACTACCCTAATAGGCCTAAAAATATTCAGAAATGGCCTGAAGATCTCCACCAGCAACAGAACAAGCAAGTGGTTCCAGCACCTGTAGCAGGACAGGACTAAAGAGCTTCACCAACATCTGGACAGGCCTGAAGATCTCCTCCAGTTGCAGCAGGACAGACCTAAAGCGCTTCAGCTCAGCATCAGCTGGAGGACAGACTTAGAGTCACCCCATTAGGCAGCACAAGCCTGAAGAACTCCACCAGCAGTAGAACAGGCCTGAAGAACTCCACAAGCAGTAGAACAGGCCTGACGAACTCCACCAGCAGCAGAGACGGGTTTTAGAAGCCTCACCACCTACAGCTGGACAGGAGCAAAGATCCCCACCTACAGCTGGACAGGAGCAAAGATCTCCACCTACAGCTGGACAGGACTAAAGATCTCCACCTACAGCTGGACAGGACTAAAGATCTCCACCTACAGCTGGACAGGACTAAAGAGCCTCACCACTTGCTGCTAGACAGGGCTAAAGTAAAACACGTGTGAAGATCTCCACCAATAGCTGTAAAAGTTTAAATAGAAGCAAAACAAAGCTAAAGCTCTCAATCAGCAATCAGATAAATGTAAAACGCTTCATGATCTGCAGCAGGGCAGGCTTAAAGAGCTTCAGTTCAGCATCAGCTGGAGGACATGCTTAAAGATCTCCACCAGCTGCAGTGACAGGCCTGTAGAGCTGACAGCGCATGACCTGTGAACTGGTCCAAGTGGAGGCAAGCAGACTGTCTGAATGCCACAAGAGACAAACAAAGGAACTCTTGTGCTTCCATGGAAAATCTGCTCTTCCGCTGTTCATTCACGCCTGCCTCAATCAGTCTTCAACACTGGAGAACCTTTCATTTCGGGGATTTTTCACTCAGCATTACTATCTATAAATCATACCAGGGAAAGCACAGAAACGCTTCAGCTAAAACACGTCCTCTTCCATTCCTTCCGATTCTAAAATATTGCTAACTGTGCACAAAATGCAAACGGCATTTCTAGAGAAAAACACAGTCGCCCATGGCCATGGCATTACTCACATTCAGAAGAATTTACTGAGTCTATAATATATTTACTTGAAAAATATTTATGATGCAACAATTAAATCTAAACAGCCAATATTCAAATGAGCATTTCTCACACTGCAATTGAACCAGTAACTGGGCACACTGGAAATGAGAGGCCAGCAACAATTACACCATTTAGAACTAAAATGAAATCTCCCTAAATATTGTTGTACATTTATGGCATTTGTAAATATGTGTTGTGTAATGTAATGTCTATATTAGTACAGATGTTAAGGGAAAGTATTATGTGGCTCTATGGACCCTATTTGTGAGGAACATGTTGCATCTATGCTTGATTCTTTTAATCAGGGTCAAGAGTAAGTAAAGTGGTCTCAGGAAAACAAGCTGCCTCTGACCTTGACTGGTATAAGACATTGTATTGATTTGTTCAGAAAACTACTGATAAACTGTAATCTATGCAAGATGCGAATGCTAGAGTGCTGGCTATTCCTCTTTTGGTGCTCAAAATGCTTGTTTGGGATTCGTAATTTCATCCTGCAGGCTAAACCCATGTTCCAAAAGCACTGAGCCCAAATTCTTTAGATGTTTATATCCAGCACTTTATTACTTTCATCCTCTTTTGTCTATTTTTTGTCATGTTTGATACAGATATGTTTGAACTGTACAATTTACAATAAGACTACCCTTATGGGGAGTTTCTAAATTATGTATAATCTGTTTTTTAATTAGGTTGTAGACAGTTAATTGTTAATGAGCAGTTATAAACAAGCTATAACAGTTGTCATATACTGATGAAGTTTTCAGATCTTGCTAGTTGCTGAGCTTGTCTTGTCTTTCTCAGGCAGAATGTTAAACTTTATCAAGAATTCTTACCAAATAGTGAGCCTTCGTCAATGTATGGCAACCGTTACACCTGATTACAACTTCATTATCCTATAGAACAACCTGATTATGGATCATTTATAAACCTTTTTTAGTCTTTTTGTAAAGTAACTAATTCAGATTAGTATTGGGCAGCGGTTCCCAAACGGGTCCTGGCCTACACGGTCCTGCATATTTTAGCATCTGTCCTGCTCCCAAAACACCTTATCCAAGTCATCCCTTGATCACCAAGATGTTTTTTCCATTAAAAATGGTGCATAAACACTAAACTGGGCAGGACTAGGGGTGCTCAGGGTCCGGTCTGGGAACCACTGGTACGATGTCATTATTCTGTTGTCATTCTCGTCATTGTTGGTACAGATTTACGAGTTGAGGCTTGTGCTTTCACTGAGCGATGTAGCGGATAAGAGCACTGACCAGGGAAGAGTGTTAGAAATGCACAATGCTAAAGGTTTACATGAATATTTGCACTGGTACATTATATGCTTTTTTTTATATAGAAATACTGCCGATTCAACTTTACTTTGTTATTAAAGGCTTTATTGGACTTCATTTTGTGGTGATGAACTCTGTAAATAGCTCAATAACACTGTTTTCAATAAAAACCTATACGTCATGATCTGGCGAGTGGATCAGCCGTAGATAAAAGCACTGCAGTTCCCTGGACAGATCAAGGGTCAACTTGCTTCACTCCCTCCCCTACTTCCTGCCCACAGACACTCCTTGTTCTCTTTCCAGCAGGCCTCCTCGGATTCATAGATCTCCTTAAAAAGGAAGAATAGGCAGATCACTGTTAAAACAGTATTAAATACACCATCTGGACTAAAAACTCATTTATTGCTCGCCTAAAGCAAAAATACTTCCATATGCCAGATACAACGTGCCTTTTTCCAGATAGGGACAGTTGCTTTAAGAGTGTCTATGCAGTACTTCACTGCTTCCAGAGAGTCGCTACGGTGAGGCGACGAAATGCCAATGATGACACTGGCCTCTGTTATAGGAACCACACTGCAAACACAAAAAAACGACCAACATGCAGTCAGTCGTTTTCCTGATGCTGTAACATTTGCCATCTGGGTTGACTGGGCTTTATCTGTTCCTTTTTAATGTGTCTGCATTACCAATCACACTAGAGAATCAGAATATCAGAATATCTGTACTGTCATTGTAACAGGTCCTTGCAGCATCAAAGAATTAGAAAAGAAATACTGAATAAATAAATGAAAAAAAAAAATTGTTCTTCCTATTCTTCTTCATTTTTAGCATTATATACAGTAAACCCCTGCTTTTTCCAAGCAACAGCAAGTGAACTTTTATAGATATAGTTTTGTTTTTTCTGAAAACAGGTACCAGCAGAAATCTTTTATCAGGGAACAGCAGAAGCAGTCAGTAAGTTCAGTAGCAAGTGTCCCTGTTAAAGTGAGGTGTAGCGGTCGAGCACAGAAAAACAAGCGTTCAGAATAAGAGTAATAAAAAACTGCAATAAATGCAATAAAATAATTGTTGGCATTAATTAAAGAATGCATTAATGAGAACATGTTAACGTGCACAGCACTAATCAAATCAGCACCGCCGCTCACCCGAGTCTGTGATGGACGCAGATGTGCCGGACGTTTGGCCATCTCACCCTGACCTCAGCACAGATTTTTTTCAGCTCAGACTCCGCCATCGGCACATAGGCTTCATATTCCAGCTGAACTACCTTTTTCCCCTCAAAATTATCTCTGGTAGTGCCTGGCAAAAAACAGGAAAACTGTCAATACATTTATACCAAAGACAATAAGAGAGCAATGAAATAGTGCTAAATAATAATAATACCAATAAATAATGAAATGGCTCCACAGGAAGAACATCTTACAGAGCCAGATACAGCATCAGCAGAGAGTTCGTCAGTGGTGAGTTTAATTAGATCCAGAGGTCCAACTCCATCCTCAGCCATCGCTGCAGTTTAGCACAGAAAGAGAACATTGTGTGCAGTCGGATCACCAGTGGGTTATTACAGGTAGAGACATCTAGGCATCACATTGTTTCAATCAATATGGGCTCCTCAGTACTGGAGCACTTTAAGTAATTTAAATAGAAGCTTCTGATTTTCATACGTACTTTCAGTGTTGAAGCGAATACAAGTTTTGAGCCACCCTTCATTTCTTTATATTTTGCTTTGAATCGCCTTGTTAATGCAAAAATACTATGTATGCCTTTCAAACTGTCGTATCTTTGGCGTATTGTGTAGATTAAATGAAAGAAATGGGAGCAAATGTTTTTCTGCAAAGTGCATACAGACACAAGGAGCCTAGAAGTTCCATCCACTCAGCATTCAGTACCACCAGTATATTACCGCCTCATCATCTGGCCACCTAGAGAAGTGTGCTTCACAACATTTAAAAATATAAGGAAGCCTGGCTCTTCAGAGGCAAAACATGAGGAAATGAGGAGTGGCTCAAGACTTTTGCACAGTACTGTAACTGCCAAAATGACTGGAATTAACACTCCAAGTATCACTGTGTTGTTACATGTAGTCTTATATCTATGTAAAAGACTTTTGTATCTCAGGACAAAAAAGTATCACAAAATATGTACATCCTTCATAGAAATCAAATCTAAATATGCTGTTTTTTCTGCACACTGTAGCACAATTTCTAGTTTAACATATTAGAAAAATATAAAATGTGCCAGAACATCTGTACCGACCACATTTTAGAGAATGAGACATTTTAGAGAGAAAGAAAAACAGACAAAGAGAGAGAAAGAAAAACAGACACATTTTTTTATGCAGTACCACGTCACGTCTCTGTTTAGCCTCCACTGAGTGGTGGGATGACGGCAACTTCGTCCCCCTCCTGCAGATTCACACGCTGATCACCCACAGCCACGTATTCCTGGCGCAGCGCTAAAACCACATGCTCACGTACAGCACTCAGCCTGTCAGAGGAGGAGAGAGAGAGAGAGAGAGAGAGAGAGGTGGGGAGAAAGAGAGAGAGAGAGAGAGAGAGAGGTGGGGGGAAAGAGAGAGGTGGAGTGGGGAGGGAGAGAAAGAGGCAGACAGACAAAGTATTTCTTTTCAATATTTAATGACAGAAAGACGGATTCACTGCAATGAACCCTCAAAAGACTCAGTCTGGTTCACTGTGTCAAACTTCCCGTCAGTCTTCCATCATTCACTGTATGTCTCGCCTGTTGTCTCTACATCATCAGCAAACCAGCACACAGCACTTTACAGCACAGATATTCTGACCCAGTGACTGAGACTGATGCTGATCACAGTAACTCAAACCAGCTTCATTCACACCCCGCAACTCCTTCAAGGCTGATGCTGTTTCTACTTAATGAAGCTGAACACACAAAACCCACAGTCTTTATCTTTACAAGTAGGTCCAGCTCCAGTCCTGGAGGGCCAGTGTCCAACATCTTGGTGATTTCTTGACGTGAACACACCTGAAAACTGAGCGTTTCAGTAAAGTCTGATGTCAACAAATAATAACAGTGTAAAACAGTCTAAAGCAGGTGTTTGTTCTCCTACAAACTCTTTCACCCGGCACGCCGCTGCTCCCTCTGGTAGAACTATCCTGAAAGTTCTACTGGTTTCAAAGATCTTGTGTTTACCGTTTGTGTCGTAAAATAAAAGAAATTTTTGCATTCGCGTGTAACAGCATTTTATAAAACCCCCAGTAGCGGTTATTATTATTATTATTATTATTATTATGGGAGTTTTTTTTCAAAATACAATAATGTCTACGTGTTCTATGTCACACAGACACCAAACAAAGCTCAGCATGATGTCTACTCAAGCATCAACACAAAGAGGGGGAAATTCCATTTAAGGAGTTGTTTTGCCATATGACAAGAATACCATTTGTTACGCTTCTGCCAGGGATCTGTGCGGCTCTCGTTAATTAAGGGTTGATTGCAAGGTTTAGGCAACAGCCTAAAGGGAAAAACGTATTTGAACGTACATGATTTGCATCATGATTGTTTAGTCAAAACACCTGAGCCTTGGTGTAGACCCGATAGGAAAATGTGATTAAGCTGGACAGTATGTTTGACTTCTTGAAAGCACGGATTCGTTCACAAGTGCTCAAATGCTTTTAAACCAGGTCCATTGACACTCACTTTGGATGTCGCCTCTCCAGTTCTTGCCACAGCTGCAGGGTGGTTAATTCAGACTGGACACTGATGGTCTCCGATTTAAGCCCGGCTAACTCTGCACTTTTTGCAAAGTACAACACCAGCACCTAGTAAACACACACACACACACACACACACACACACACACACAGAGAGCACATCACTGGGGGATTTTGATGCATACCAATTATATAAATATGTGACAAAAACCTATTGAGACACGAGGTTAGAGAAGAACGTTAGTATTAAATGCTTCTATGTTATGCATATTAATCAGTAACTCTCTTAACACTGCACACTGCTTTAATAACAGAAAAAAATAATCTAAGATATGAAATGACAAACCAAGCATAACTACTTTTATGCAGTGCATGTATATATTGTGCAATACGTGCTGTACGTTTAGCAAAAAAACGTAAATAAAATTGTAAGTCCTACCTCGGTACTCATGAATGCAGTCTGTTAGGAAACACATGATCTGGCGCTGTCACGTGATTTCAAGGGGAACGTCCTGTGATCTAATTGGTCCAGAGCTAAGACCGATGACTATGCCTCAGGGCTCCAAATAGAAAAAAAACTATTAATCTAATTGTTTTTTATGTTCAATCTGTTGTTACGTTTAAACCACAGACGCACTTTTGGATTTGTTTATTTAAAATTTAATTATGACGCCAGAATTTTTTAAACATGTCCAGGGGTGTGAAACGATCAGTTCTCCATTCTCACCAGCAGGTGTCTCCCTTTCCACACCCAGCATACTGCTACATTCTAACAGGTGAAAAATTTTCTTTTTATTATTTAATTACATCATCCTGTCTGTCATTTCAGTAAGCATTTCAATAAGAATTTACTTGCTGAAAAGTGCCAAGAAAAACATATTACAGCATATTTCATCAAAGAGCAAGCCTTTTTTCGTTTACAGTGACAATTATAATGACAAAAATACAGTTCAATTTCAAGTTTATTTATATAGCACATTATCAAACACAAAAGGTCATTCAATGTGCTTTACAGGAATAAAATGTAAAACAAAAGAAAATAGAATAAAATAGAATAAAACAATAAAATAAATTAAAGTATACATAGAAAATCAATAAGTGCAATAAAAGTCCAAATGTTTAAAAGAAGGCGTAGGAGAATAGTGCTTTTAAATGTCACAGTTTGTGCAGACCTGATACTGACAGGCAGTTTGTTCCAGCAGCGGGCAACATAGTGACTATAGTGACTGATACTAAATGAATGTGGAGGGACCTGTAAGAAATGACTGAGGGACTAAAAATTAACTGTATTTTTTTCAATTACGAAAAGGGTATGTTCAAACAAATAAATAAACAAATAAACAGACAAATAAATACATTTACAATTTGCACAGTTATTTATTAATGGTGACCATGAATGGTGTATATTTTGTTGGTTTCTTGCTCCTGCTCTGTTCACATGTCTTGAGTTGTAAAGTATCGGGACACACCTGTTTCTCAGGGTTTGGGCTAGGATGAAATGTCATTAAAGTCCCTGTACTAGTGTACTTTACTGAATGTAGAAACACCTATCTACCGATAGAGGGCGAGCGAGGCCACAGTTTCACCACTGGAGTTCCAGAGTAAATCAATTGTCCGCTTTTACTCTGGGGGGTGTCTACCTGTCACCCGACAGACGCGACCCGCGCTTGTCTGATCGAAGCCTCGACTGTCTTATGTAATCCGACCCCCAGGCCGAGCGGCTCCTCTGAAGGAAGAGTTGGAGGGCTATATGTGTGTCTTTGACCCAAACAACTGTGACCACCAGGACCACCAGTATGGAACGTCAGGACATTCCATACACCAGGACGGCGCGAGTAATATTATCAACTTTTAAAAGACCCTCTAATGGAGCACGCGGCACCCGAGCGTCTGACACCCGAGCGTCACCCTCCACTAGCTTTAAGCACACTCCAGTATTCAGTGTCCATTATTCTGTATTCAGTATACAGGGTCCAGGGCCCAGTGTTCAGTGTTCGATATTTAATGTTCAGTGTTCAGTATTCAGTGTTCGATATTTAGTGTTCAGTATTCAGTGCTCAATATTCATTGTTTAGTATTCCGTTCCCATTGTTCAGTATTCCGTTTTCAGTACTCAGTATTCAGTATTCAGTACTCAGCACAGTCATGTCCTGCTCAGCAAACGCATTAAAGTGCTGCTAAAACATACATTTAAGTTTTATGCTTTTTAACCAAAAATGTTTAACAGAAGCAAATGCATTAAAATGCTTCTTAAACACGAACGGAAGCTTACATACCGTACAGTGTCGATTATTATTAGATTACAAATTATTATCTGAAGCTGATTAAAGAGGACTAAACCTAATAAAAAATATGTAATAATTCGTTGAAAAAAGGCCAGTTTGGTTGGCATTACGCGTGCCACCGTCCAGAACTTCGCTGGCAGGACTCTCGAGGAGATAACGTTTTTCAAGTTTATAAAACGTCACCTCACCAAGCAGCTTCACACTTCACCTCCAAGTTCAGCCAACACCTGAATGGCCAGATTTAGTGTGAGAATATAGCAAAAAATAAAAAAACAATAAATCACTCCTGAACCACTTTCTCCACGTTCCTCTCTTTTACGCACCGCCACAGTCGCGCGCCATCGCCTGCCCGTTCCCTTCTCCCCCTCCTCTATGCTGGATGGGGAGAGCTGTTTCCCAGTGGCCCCACCCCTCCAACTTTCTGGAGCCCCGCCCACCGCGATTTAAAGCTCGAGCCTGGTTCTGAATGTCACGCACAGGGTGCCGAACACGCCGCGCAGCCCGTCTTCCGTACGCACGCGCCCCTCCGCTCCGAGATGCTCCCGCTGCAGCTCCGCCGGGGCGCGCTCGCGCTGCTCATGTGTCTCGGGCACTTCATGGAGGAGCACCGCGCGCAGGGTAAGGAAATGTCCTGGTCCTCGCGCGCCTGAAGGCTGGGAGAGGGTGGATGGTTGTGCGTAAAAGTGGGGAACGCGGAGAAAGTGGTTCAGGAGTTTTGCTGAGTGATTGATTGTTATTTCTTTAATGTATCCTCCCTGTAAATCTGGCCATCTGGACATTCAGGTGGTGGCTAAACTTGGCAGTGAAATGTAAAGCTGATTGCTTGCTCAGTTGTTGGTTAGTTAGTTTGTTTTGTGCATACATTGCTTTTATTACCTAAGGCTCGTGCCTTTCTTTACAATGACCTCACTCATAGTCAGTCTATGGTTGTGCATTTCAAAGACCTTTTTAGATTTTGAAAAACAAATCCATCATTTTCCAAAGCTAATCTCATTCCATAACAAAAAGTCTGTCACCACAGTCATTTTTTTCTTACCTCCATATAGAAAGTCATTTTGCTTCAGCACCTGCCCATCAATTATACGTGTGTTTGTAATTATATATGTTTTCTGCTGTTCACTTGGTAAAACTGCATTGAAATTGTTGTCTAACAGATCATGTGCTACAGATAGAGATTGGTTTAAAAAGAAAAAAAGAGTATCTTGTTAAGTGTGTCTAATCCTTTGGATCCTGAGTGGGTTCTGGAAGGCTGGGCACTAACTGGGCTGATTCTTTCCAGCTGGCAACTGCTGGCTCGAGCAGGGGAAGAACGGGAGATGTCAGGTCTTGTACATGTCTGGGATGAGCCGGGAGGACTGCTGCAGAGGAGAGCGGCTGGGCACAGCGTGGACAGAGGAGGACGTGCCCAGCAATACCTTATTTCGATGGCTGCTCCTAAATGGCGGCGCCCCCAACTGTATACCCTGCAAAGGTATGGAACCGAGGCAGCGTGTTTTTTTTCTTCTGTGCAAAAAGATGGAAGTATAAACTTAAATAAAAAACTAAAACCATCTGGTAGTCCAGAACCCACCTCCCAGATAAACCTAAATGATGACTATGGGATTTTAAAGGGTGGATTCCAAGGATATCGGTTTTGGATTACCAGTGGAATTTCACAATAAACAATAATCCTGTTTAGCCCATGCTTAGGTATAATCTGGGTCTGGAGGTTCACTTCCAAACCAAGTTCAGGTTGGCTGCCACTGTAAAAATCAGACTCAGCATCAGAAACCTTTACTGATCCTGGAGGAAACTGATAATAAAAACAGAGTTTAACTGATGCCCAGTATTATGTAGTTCGCTCTTGTGCCACCAAAACAGCTCTGATATGTTGAGGCATGGACTCCACAAGACTTCTGAATATGTGCTATGGTGTGTGCACTGGCAGCAGATCCTTTAAGTCCTGTACTTGTGAGGTGAAGGGTCAGTGGATCAGGCTGCTTTGTTCAGGAGCTTGATCAGATGGAAATTTGGAATTTTGGAATTTGAACAATGTTAAAGAAAGAAAGATTCATCAGACCAGGCCATCCTCTTGCTACACGGTCCAGTTCTGATGCTCTCATGTCCATTGTAGGCACTTTCGGTGGTGGTCAGTAATCAGCATGGGTACTCTGACTGGTCTGCAGCAATGCAGCCTCATACACAGCAAGCTGTGATGCACTGTGTTCTGATACCTTACTGTCAGCCAGCATGAACCTTTTCAGCAGTTAGTAGCTTTTCCTTGGGATCAGACCATGGGTTAGCCTTCACTGACCATAAGCATCATGACCCTGTTGCCAGTTTACAATGCTTCTTTGGGCCATTTTGGTAGGTACTGACCACTGCATACTAGGAACCCCCACAAGACCTGCCATGTTGGAGATTATCTGACCTTGTCATCTGGCCATCACTCAGATCCTTATGCTCTTTTAACACATCAACTTTAAGAACTGACTGTTCACTTGCTGCCTAATACACCCCCCTCAAAAGATGCTGCCCAAATTAGATAACCAATGTTATTCACTTCACCTGTGGTTTAAATATTGTGGCTGATGTATGCAGCTATGTAGTCGCTTGATGTCATTTTCTGATTTAATCTGCCTTGATAGAGACGTGTAATAATGTGGACTGCGGCCCCGGAAAGCGGTGTAAGATGAACAAGAGAAACAGGCCGAGGTGTGTCTGTGCTCCAGACTGCTCCGGCGTCACCTTTAAAGGTCCTGTGTGTGGCTCAGACGGGAAAACCTACCGCAACGAGTGCACTCTCCTCAGAGCAAAGTGCAAGAGATACCCCAACCTGGTGGCCCAGTACCAGGGCAAGTGCAAGAGTGAGTGCCAAAAGTGTTTTATCAGTTCTATCTAACCTAAACAACCCAATAGAAAGCACATTCTCAAATAGTCAAATAAGTCATTTCAGTAAAATGAAGAGTTTTACAGTACAACAATCAAACAAATAAAAAGATAAATACATGCCCTGATTGACTTATTCTTGTGCTTATATAAACTTTCAGGCCAATATTCAAGCGTCAGTCCAGGTTTAAAATTAAGTTCTAATTTATTCATAAGTTCTAATTTATTCACGTCATTTTACTCCTTACAATAAGAAGGCTATTCCAATTACTGAGACATTAAGATGTATGTGTATGCAAATGAACTATGCTCTGATTAGCTGTCCTGTGTTTTGCCTCCTTCAAAAAGCAGCCCAAGCTGAAACACTTCAGTGTGAGTGGGCGGGGCTAAACTGCTATAGATCGAAGGGGTGGACTGTTATTACAACATAGTGTGGGCTTGTGTACTGTATGGACTGGGGTGGGAACAGTACATCCCGAAACTCAGTTACCTAAATCCATCAATTACATCAAAATGAAGCTAGCACTAATTAGATAAAACGTCACTTGCAGCAACTTTATCCTCACACGTCTCGTTTGCAGAAACGTGTGAGGACGTCCACTGTCCCGGCACCTCCACGTGCGTGGTGGACCAGATCAACAACGCCTACTGCGTCACCTGCAACCGCATGTGTCCTGAGGCTACCTCGCCTGAGCAGTACCTGTGTGGGAATGATGGGATTGTTTATGCCAGCGCCTGCCACCTCAGAAGAGCCACATGCATTCTGGGAAGGTCTATCGGGGTCGCCTACGAGGGCAAGTGCATAGGTGAGAAGACGGCCTTCGTGCCAAATGGTTTTCTATCAAATGGAACTAGCCAAAGCTGACACAGTTTACACGACTGACCAATGCCAATAACAAACATCCCTTTTGAACACTGTCCATTTATTGTCCATTGTTCTTTACTTACTGTTCTCTACTGAGTGCTTGCTGCTGTTTCGTGTTAAATGCAGCAGCGTGGTTCCGAGGGTAACTTTATTTCATTATGCACTCAACACCTGGCTGTGATGAGGAATGACAGTAAAGCTTGACTTCATTCAGTATTTGTCCTTGCAATCTGTGTGGTCATAATCATTAGGATAAAACTGGCAAAAGCTGATCCTCGATCAGACCCAACTCCAAGCCTAAAAGCTTTGCTTATATAATGCTCTCTAAACATGTGGTCCTCATTAGTTTGCTGTGGTGCAATAACACATGATTCCATCATCTGAATACAGAGCCTTAGCTGCGCTCTTGCTCGGGTATCCGTCTCATTTAACCCAAATCCAGGGACATTACTACACATACAAATTTTTAGACAAGGCTATTACCCCCCCTCCCCCCAATTATTCAAGACTTTTATCTAAAGTCCCACCCCCGTCGACCAAGAATTTTATCTACACCTCTTTCCCTCATTTGACAAAAATCAGCCAAGTTCAATCCTGTGATTACACTCTGTACATTTATATTGTTATAATAGACCTGACCTTGTTAAAACCCCTATATACACTCTTAGCAAAACTGGTTCTATATAGTACCAAAATACTACCAAAAATGTTCTTTGATGTGTTGCACCATTAGAACTCTGTTTTGTGCCTTACAGAACAATTTTTGAAAAGGTACTTTAAGGAGTCATTTATAACAGGTGTTCCAGAATGATATAAGCAGGAATAGAACTATTTATGCAGTTATTGTGTTCACGGTTCTATTTAGAGCTATTTGTAAAAGTCTAGATAATGTAATCAGAGTACAAAAATCAGGACTTTTTTCAGGATTTCTGATATTAAGGATTATGTTTGTAATTCAGGAACATTGATGTATCTGTCTAATCATGTATTCTAATTTACTGAGTGCAACTGATAAGTACTTGTGAGAAAGAAGGAAGTGGATATTAAGGTTGTGACTATGAAATCTGTCGATTACAATTAAAATAGAAAAGTACACCTGCAACTATTAAACACTTTCATTTTCAAATATTCAGTTGAATGTTTGGATATTTTTTAACAGGGCTGGAGAACCCAGGTCCTGTGCAGTTTGGTGATTCCCTGAACCTGACTATTAGCTGATAATAATAATAATAATAATAATAATAATAATAACAATAATATTATTATTATTAATAATAATAATAATAATAATAATATTATTATTATTAATAATAATAATAATAATAATAATAATAATAATAATGATAATAGTGATTAATCTAATTATAATAGTAATTATACATTGATTACCACTAGTACTGCTTGTTAGGGTAAACAGTACTATTGTATAAATTCTGTTTGTTACTAATAATATTTTTATTTTTTAAATGCTAAAACATTGATTACTGATTATTGATTACAGTAATTGATTACTGACAATCAATTATTTAATGTTATGATGAATGAAAATTGATTGAACTGACCATATAATTGACATGTGATTACTGATTACATGCGCCGTGTTTCACTTTTGCGTCGGGATAATGAGTTATTTACCCGACTTTCATGTTCATTTTACAGTAGTTACTGAATATTAAGTTAATGAATTTTTTCTCTGCATTTAACCAATTCACTGAGTAAAGCAGTGGGCAGCCAAGAATGCTGCACCCTGGGATCAGTCTGTGGGGAGGGTACCTTACCTCAGTGGTGCCACTGGCAGTCCTGGGATTTGAACTCATGACCTTTTGATGACAGGGGCTGACCACAAGGCCACCAGCTGCCTTAACAACAAGCCTAGACTTCAAGGGGTCGATTAGATAGTGAGATGAATTCTGGAGAAAACATAACATTTTGAGGTCTTACGTGTCAGACAGAGCACCACTGCTAGACTGGAGGTACCTTCTAACCCCCTGTTGTTGTCTTCAGACGCCCAATCTTGTAATGACATCCGGTGTCCAGAGGGGAAGAGGTGTCTGTGGGACGAGCGGACGGGACGTGGCCGCTGTTCCGTTTGCGAGGATGTCTGTCCGGAGAGCCGTCCCGGAGACAGTGTGTGTGCCAGCGACAACACCACGTACCCCAGCGAGTGCGACATGCGGCGGGCGGCCTGCTCGCTCGGCCGCGTCCTGGAGGTCAAGCACGCCGGATCCTGCAACTGTAAGTAGAGGACGACTGCACTGGACACACTGCCATTGAAGGCCATGGTTAGGACATTTCATTGAAACTTTCTATAATGACATGGACAACCCTGATGTTGACAAATTGTGGGCTCTAAGTGATGACAAGAGTGTGAAGCATAATGAATTTCCAGTGCAACCCTTCATTGCATGACTTGTCAACACTAGGGCAACTACGGTTCTCAGAATTCTTACCATTATGAACAATGTCCCTGACCCCCTTTCACCTCATCCAGTTACCTCCACCTCCAGTCCATGCCCTAGGTCAAGAAAGAGCAAGAGGATTCTGGGAACTGTAGTTGCCCTTGGGTTGACTATTCATCTTTTCAACCATTTTGCCCACACAAGTCATGCAAGGAAGGATTGCACTGAAAATTCATTATGCTTCACACTCTTGTCATCACTTAAAGAGCCCACAAATTTTTCAACATAAGGCTTGTTCATGTCATTACAGAAAGTTTCAATGACTTGTCCTAACCATTGCCTTCAATGGCAGTGCTGAGAAGAATAATCAATTATTTAATCTAATTCATTAACAGCTGGTAGCCTAGTGGTTAGGGAGTTCGGACCATGATCAGGAAGTCATGGGTTTAATTTCCAAGACTGCTAAGCACCTCTGAGGTTCCCTGAGCGCTGCTCCCCGGGCGCTGTCCTCCTGGCTGGTGAATGGGTTAAATACAGAGGAAGAATTTCGTGCTGTTCGCACTGTGTGCTGTGGTGTGTTGATGTATGACAGACCATTTACTAATTAAGCCCATTTTAAGACCTGTCTGATATATCATATCCTGCCCGAGCTGGTTTCAGTTCAAATCGGAGAAAGAGTTATGAATTTAAACACAAGGTCACATTGTTGATCCCTGGATTACTGGGGTAAGCATGTCATGTGGAGAGCACACAGGGACATACATTCTCTTTCCTGCACTGTGTTTGTGAATCTGTTGCCTCTGCCTGTGGCCCTGGCACACACTCACAGTGGGGATCATGCGATAAACTGTTTAGCTTGTGCATGAGACATCAACATCAACACAGCAGCTGATCTGAGCCTTCAGCTTTCTGCCATTTCATATTCACACGTATTGTGGCGCATTCTTTTACATCATCGATTCATTTTTTATCCTGGTCCTACAGGAATGGTAAAAAAGAACATGCATCAGCCTCCATGATAAGTCACGAATGTATGCAAAAGTATGAACCCAACGGTCAAATGACATTTTCGGTTGATTTTCAGAGTGAAAATAGGTCACACATTCTTTATTGGGAGTAAACCTACTGGGGAAAATAAAATCATCACAATTGGTGTAAATTTTATGTAAACTGACCAAATAAACAGTAACAGTGCAGTAAAGTGCGCATCCTCTTTCGAGCATGAGGAGTTATTTTGCTTGAATAAAAATCAGCAAATGTCATTCGACCAGCGCCACCAAAACTTCTTTACACAATATATTTATACTATTTTATAATTTATTGCTGTGAATCAAAATGGGCCTATTAATGTCATGTGTGGGTGCAGTTCTCTCCTGGAAAACCTTAAAAGGACACATTTTTATCATGATGTTAATGTCTCACTAATGTCACTAATGTCTTACAAAAGTGTGACAGAGTGCATTTTCTTTGGTGGAGGAGCTGTGAGGATAAGAGGTTAGCCGCTGATGAGGTCAGTGGGAGAGACTGGATGGCCCTCTGACTTATCATCGTAACAGTGAAGGACGCTCCTTTCTGTCTACTTTTAAATGACATTCTTAGGATGTTGATCCTGATGCTGAGAAATTGTGAGGTTTCTCATTCATTAATACAATCATGGGCCAGGTTTCCATATCCTTATTAAGACTAGTCCTTTTCTGTCCAGTTTAAAAACCTGATCTGTGTGGGGACTCAAACTCTGAGGTGATAATGTGTTACTAACAATTCTCTGGGGGCTTTATGTGCTCTAACTGTGCTCTTTTTAGCCTTTATAACTAAATTATGTGTTGTTTATGGGTTGTGTTTGTGTCTGCCAGTATCAAAATGTTACTATTGACTATTCACTTGTTTTTACTTCACCTACTTTAACCCCTTAAACTCTTAAGACTTACAATCACTGATAACTAAGCAACTCATGTGTAAGTTTCACTGAATTACAATAACTAATTCATAGTAGTTATTGGATAACAGCCCTTAATATGACTAACTTAACAGTAAGCCTGGAGTTTATGGGGTTAATCAATGTACACTATATGGACAAAAGTATTAGGACACACCTATTGTTCAGGGTTTGGGCTAGGCCTCTTACTTCCAGTGAAGGACAAGCCTAATACTTCAGCAGACCAAGACATTTTTGACAACAGCATGCTTCCAACTTTGTGGACGCAGTTTGGGGAAGAACCATTTCTATTCCAGCACGACTGTGCCCCAGTGCACAAAGCAAGCTTCATAAAGACGTAGTTGGATGAATTTGGTGTGGAAGAAACTGACCTGACTTCAACCCCATCCAACACCACTGGGATGAAGTGGGACGGAGATGACGAGCCAGACCTTCTTGACCTACATCAGTGCCTGAGCTCATAAATCCTCTCCAGAATGAATGGGCACAAATTCCCACAGAAACTCCAAAATCTTGTGGAAAAGGAGTGGAAGCTGTTATGGTTGCAAAGGGGGACCAAATCTATATCAAAGTTTATGCATTTGAACGCAATGTCATTAAAGTCCATATTAGTGTGATGGCCAGGCGTCTCAATACTTTTGTCCATATAGTGTAACTTAAGTAACTGAACGGTTTATCGTTCCATTGACTCCTTCAGCCTTTTTTCAAAGCCTGTCAAAAATGAAAGCGCTTCTCTTTTTGCTTCCAGGCGTAGACCACTGACCCGTCCGACCCCTGACCCCCTCAGTCCCACCACACAAGGCTGCCTGCCAGTCAGGAAAAAAAAGCATTATCATTTCAGATGCTTTGCTGGGGAAAAACTAAGCAAAAAAGTTGATAATTAATGGTTCTTCTCTCATAAATAAAAGCAAATAAAAAGAGACATTTTTGTTCTTCAAAGCCATGCCGTGAGTGTGTGTGCTGTTGTGTTTCGTACTGATGCAACAGCTACTGTGTTCCTCCGCGTAGCCATCATGGAGCTGACGGAGGAGGAGGAAGATGAAGAGGAGGAGGAGGAGGTGGAGGACGAAGATCAGGACTGCATGGATTATGTTCACGGTTCTCCGGTACTGACCGTGTGAGGCACCGTCAGAACCGGGACGGGACGCCGGTGCGGAGCGAAAGTCAGTATTCAAACTGTACATAGAAGTACGCTTATTTATTTTCCAGGGAAAGAAAGGAGGATGATTTCATATAGCTCTGTCTTTTGGATGTTTATTTATACGTTTTTGTTCGTCTTTTTATTTATACATTTATAGTGTCTGACTGACTATCGTTTGTCTCCTGTATATTATCCTCGAAGTAAAAAACAAACAAACAAACAAAAACACTATTTATTATAAGGTGCAATGTGTGGCGTAAAAGGTGTGTTGATTTGTGACCTAAACAATACATGCGTGTCCAAACATAGAATATCTGCCAGACTGCCTGAGTGTTTTGTATGTGTGTTTGTATGTGTGTGTGTATGTGTGTGTGTGTGTATGTGTGTATGTATGTGTGTGCTCACGCACGCTTGTTGGAAACCTAAAGCTCACTAATAAATGGACTTTTAAGCGGATCTGGTTTTGTTTACAATCAAAGCTGACTTAAACAGCTCTGCCATTAAACCCTTTATAAGCATTTTAGTTCTCTCTTCTACAAACAAAATGCTATTTGATGTGAAAAGAATAATGTGAGGGAGTAAAAAAACCATATGGACGTTAAAAATGTGGTCGGAAGGATGACTAAGGTTTTTTTGCCATAATAATGCTTGAACGCCGTTTTTATTTTGCCAATATTCTAATGCAGTCAATGCTCTTTGTATATGGCTCTTATTTTATCACAAAATGTATAGGATTAACTATATCAACCACCATATAACATTTTTTTCTGTGGTTTGTTATTTTTACGATGATTTTGGAGATTCAGCTATAAAATGTATAGTTCTTTTTTATTGTTCAATGTACATAAAGGTAATGATGCCATTTGTAAACATGCAGTATGATTAAAAATGGAAGAGAAAAATGTGTTTCTGTGTCTGTTTTTATTAGAGGGCCCATGTCCTACATTTCTGTTGTTTTCATTTTTCCCCCTCAAGGTTCAATTTCTACCACATTTTAACTAAACAGGTGTCTGTATATGTGCCTTTAAGACTAATATATGTAAAGGACCTCTGCTTTGATTGGCAGTCCATTTCCAAAGGCAGTCAATATTGAAACACTCTTTATAGCTTCAGCAGCAAAGGGCGGGGCTGAACTACTGCTGCATGAATCGGCAGATATGTGCAATGGCATTAAATTTGTGACATCACAAACACAATGAATTTGGAAAAGACGCTTCTCAGCAGAATAGAATGTAAACATATTACATCAAATGCTTTCATTTTGAAAAAAGTGTGGGAAATTGGCTTCTCCATGGGCTTTTAATGGGCTTTTAAAGCTTTCTGGGACTTCTGGGAAGTGATGTTTCTTCTCAAGAACATCTGGCAACATAAGACATTTAGAGATCTCACAAAAAGTCATATCTATTACAATATATTGTAAATATATCTTGGCATTGCACGGTTGCAGACGATTCTGGAAAGCCGTCTTAGGTTTTAGCAGGTCTTGAATAGAGCAGTTGTCTGTTCAATAGACGTGAGTCACACACATTCTATCTCTCTGTCTCTCTCACACACACATACACACACACACTCTCTGAGCCAAATCCAACAGTAGCCACCGGAACCGTCTGGACCAGAGCAAGAAAACTAATTTGCCAGGAAGTTGTACAGACAGAGCTAATTGGCAAGGGTAGTGGTGGTACCTCCTCTTTTAGTGCCCCTCCTGAGTGTGTGTGTGTGTGTGTGTGTGTGTGTGTGTGTGTGTGTGTGTGTGTGTATGGATACTCAGTGCTTCAGAGGTATATGTGTGTGTGTGAGCAGATCTCATGCCTTCATTTCTTCATTAAACTCTACACACACACACACACACACACACACACACACACACACATTTTCTCCCTTTCAATGGCTGCTTAATTAGGTTTAATGCTAGAATCTCTTTTCAAAATTCCTCTCACAGACCTGGCTGTGAGTGAGAGGGGGTCGGTTTCGTGTCCTCGGCGTCTGCACGACATTGCTAAATGAGTTAAGCACATGAATCGGTGAGCAGTGCATTACGCAGGCAGGCTGGGTGAGACGAGGACGTCCCAGTGAGCCTCATAATAGACTGCGATGGCTGTATACATAATAGTATCGTAGTACAGCTGTCACAGTCTATTTTGTTGCAGCTGAGTCAGAGCTGAGTGTTGCAGCTGAGTGGCTGACTTTATACTATACAGTCAAAACAGAGTCAACTGAGGGGAAGCAAAGTCAAAGTCAACCAGGCAAATTTCTAGTATCCAAGTCAGAGCACAGTAAGTGACTTTATAACTGCAGAGTTTGTAGAATTGGAATCATAATCATGATCAAAGAACTTTATTGATCCCTGAGGAAACTGCTTTGATGTTATGACTGTACAGACACAGAGAGGCAAAGAGACATGAACAATATAAAATACAGGATAAAGTCAAGATTAAACTCTTTAGAAAATACTATGAATACGCTGTGTCATCCCACGAACAAATAGTCTTCCATTACAAATAAAGCGCCTGAGCCAACCCCCGAGCTGCTCGACGGCTGTCACTGTTTTCTGGTCGTCATCACGACATGGAAAAAAGCCACTGTTTTTTTACTGTAAAAAATATCAATTGAAATATAAACCAAAAACTAGGAAGTTGACGAAGTACAAGCACTAATCTGTTTGGGCTGAAGACAAATGTCACAGAGTTAAAGATTAACGACGGTAAACGACTGCTTAATTTTTGCCTGACTTTGTTAACAGTAGTTAAAAAAAAACATTTTTCTCATCCTTGAAACAAGTCCAAGTAATAACAAAGTCAGTACTGAGAAAAGTCAGAGCCCATGCATTCATTCATGACACCAAACACTGAACATGACACCAAAGACCAGAACACTGCTTCACACTCTCTCTGGGACAAACTCGACCCTGGAGTATCCTTTTCAAATTAGCTAATTAATAATCACTGACTTCTCAGTAATTCTTCTCAGTTGAATCATGTGTTTGAGTTGGAAACGAGCAGGGTTTTGGAAATGAGCTGAATTTGCAGTGGGAGCAGTCTGAGGTCGAAGTTACATAAGGGAATGAGGGCAGTGGGGTCCGGCAGCTACCTGTTGAGCAGCATTTGTGACGGACAAAAATGGAAATAGTGAAAGAGAGAGTGAGAGAAAGTGTGTAGGGATGTCAACAATACACTGAGCTGTTAGAATATTTGATCCACCTACCACTAAATCATTTTATTTTACATGATAGGTGCTTCTGATAATATGGCAATTTCATCTGGTACAGTACCTTGGAGAGCCTAATAAACTTAACATTTTTCTCCCCAGTTCCTACCCCCTCCAGTAACACAATGCAACAGTGCAGGGAGGGTGAAGGCTAGCATGTGCTTCCTCAGAACAATGTGATGCGACACCGTATCTCTATGAACAGCTGCGAATACGACATGCAACATCATTCGACAGCACATTGTTTCATGCTTGGAGCAGAACATCTATCACCTTAGCCACTTATCTGTAATCAGAGATGCTCATAGGGTGAAAGATGATGAAGTACCCTGAACAGTCCACCTAACAACATCCAAATCCACACAGAAAGGACCCTCAGTCACTCTGGCTGAGAATCGAACATAGGATCTTCTTCCTTTGCTGCCCACATAGCTCACATTGGTTAGCATTGTGCTGAGTGATGGAAGGAAATAAAAACAGTGCTACCCATCCTGTTCAACAAGGACTGTTATCCCTTCCTAGTTTCCTGTCCATGCACGAATTACTAATATAATACAATTATAAAAAGTCTTTAGCCATTCGTTGTTTCTTCATATTGGCATGTTTTTGGCATATTGATTAGAAATGGGAAATATTTCACTCTGAAAGGCTGCAAAGCGCCTAAAGATACAAGGAGCCTTGATAAAGGTGTTCAACCACTCAGCATTCAGCACCACCAGTGTATTGATCACTGCCTGATCATCTGGAATCATCTGCTCCTAGTTCTTCATTGGTTCAGGACTTCAGTTGGATGTGCTTTGTTCTGCTTGAATGATTCATATGTAGGTCACTCTGTCTCTTAACAAACAAAAACATTCCTCTGAAACTGGTTTCGGTTCAGGGACTGGACTGGAAATGAGAGTCTTTGAAAGCCTTTCAGGAAGCCTGGAGAACTACTCCCCAAAGTCTTAGGAAGCAAAACATGAAGAAATGAGGGGTGGCTCAAGACTTTTCTATAGTAATGTAAGATGTCAGAAATGTGTGTGTGTGTGTGTGTGTGTGTGTGTGTGTGTGTGTGTGTGTGTGTGTGTTGACTGATGAGATTAAATGCCAACACCAATGTAACATAATATAGTCATGCAATAAAGTTTCTTTGAGTTGAGTTGAGATGGAGTGAGAGAGGTAGAGGGTGAGAGAGAAAGAGTTTAAAAGTGAGAGAATGTGAAGACAAGAGGGAGAAGGGGTGAGAGGGTAGAGGAGAAGAGAGAGTAATCATATTTAAAACAGATTACTGCAGCAGAGAGATTGTAATCAGAGTCAGTGTGTGAGGTTGTTTTGGAAAATGGAAGGCCTCCATAACTACGTTAAAGAAATGCTGACATGGCGGTCTGAGCAGAGCGCGAGTGTTTTTTTCCCACACTCCAGCTCCTGTGACCTTCACATTGTCAGGGGGACGTTTCTGATTCTGGCGACAGATCATTGCTGAGAGGAGGAAAAAAACAAAAGTCATTCCTCCAAGATATCCCAAGAATTTCTGTAGAAGTTCGCACAAGGACAAGCCATTTACAACAGCCGATCAGTCATAGCCAGGGTGAGAAAACACAGAAAAAAACAACAAACAACAGCAACAAAACCTCCGTTCCAGTAAAATGGGAAAATGAGTAGCAAAGTTTGGCTATGAGATGGAAAAGACTCAATACAGCGGTTATACTGCGACAAACTGCGTAATATGCCTCGAACTCCTCAAGCCCTAAGGGTCCATTTGGGCCCCCATTCGTGAGTAGAGTAGTGGATAACACTGTTGTCAACACAGCAGGTGGGGGTTTGGTTCCATGCCTGGAAAAGTACACTATACCGCTAAGAAACCTTTCAGTTAGTTTAAAGAAATATAAAAACAATCTAATTTAAACAGTTTTCCACTTAGCTTAAGTGGTGTTTGGTGCCCAAATTTTGCTCTTTAGTTTAGAATGACAGTTTTGGGGCTAACAAACACTAGAACTCGAGTGACTTAAATAGTCCAAATCCTTTCCACAAAAATGCATAACCAAAACAGTTCTCAAGCTGCATGTAATTCTTCAGTAGGGTCACACAAAGTTGGCCACATGGTTTGAGTAGGTATGACTTACTGGGAGCTATAAAAATGAAGGAGACTTACCTTTTCAGCCTTTTCAACAACAGTGCCTGACATTCAGAAAGCATTTGTGAAATCGGAAGAGTGTATCCGCACAGGTCAGTGGAGACTTGGGTGCAGTTTGAGCTGGTTAAGACGATATTTTTGATGGATCTTCTGAATTACAACATAACAATTCTCATCAAAAGCTTTGTCAAATGTGATGGGTAAATGGCTCTGGCTTTGCACATAACTGTAGCATCATTCCTGTTAATATATGACCACATGATTCAGAAGATCCAGTGAAATTCGGGGGTGTTCATTTTTCCCACGGAGCAAATAGGCTTCGACTACATTCACGTTTACAAGCTCAGTCCAAATTCTTTACTCAGATCTGATCTTTCTGCCTTGGTTCACTGTTGGTTCATCTCTTGAATGATCTACATGCATCATAAACAACAAAAGCAACAAATAAACAAACTGGCAACACAAATGTCCATGACAAGGATCATTAGCTCTTATCAGATCTCAGCTGATCATGAACAGGGGCGGAGATAAAGAATTAAAGCCTCAAAGAATGTTTTAATGCTTTTGCAGCATTTAGTGGCAGAAAAGTTCACGTTATGCGCAGCCACTACATTGATATGATGACATAATATGCATTAGGTGAACAGCGACAAATCAGATCTAGTCCATGATCAAGGACCACATATGAAAGCATCTCAGATCTAAATTGAAAAGATCATTTTTTTGTCTACACAACTCTAAAAAGGTCACATGGAAGCAGAAAATCAGATTAGGGCCTCATCTGCTTGGTGAACACAATCTTAGACCCACCTAAATTGGAAAGGAATCAACTATAGAATGTTGCATGACTTCAGAGGACAATGGCACTGTGGAGTTTTGTCTATGTAAACTGGTTTATTAGCTGCATGTAAACATAAAATTACAGCTAAGTGCCTTAATCGAATGTGTTTGCCATAAGCTAATATGTTATAACACACTCATTACTATACAATCAGGGGTGGAATTGGGGTCAAGCAAAGTTATGTCTGGATGCCCCAATCAACGACACTTCATTTGAATGTAAAAGTTCTAACTGCAGTCAGAATTTAACTGTTCTGGTCCCAAAGTCTTCATTATACCTTATACCTTACAGTCAACATTCTTGGCTTAAATATTGGGCAGTGAGAAGCTTTTTTAGGAGCACTGATAAGGTAGCTTAGGTGTTATGGCATCTCTTTGACATAAAAAAAGAAAAACATTCTGTTTATTTGGTTATTTAACAAACAATCTTTGGCCCTAACCTTCAGGACACCACACATTTACATGGTGTGTGAAGTGGTAAAGACCACCCATGTAATATAATGAAATATTACAGTATGCTATGATACCATACATAATTACACTTAACATGTACCATATCAATTCCATAACAGCTACTGATTATTCCAGTACTTAGTTCTGTGTTCATCTATACAGATCAACAGTGCTGTGTATTGCTAGAGGGATCATTTCTATGGTTTCACTTTTTATCCAATACATTTTTATTTAAATTTACATTACAGCATTTAGCAGACACGTTGTAGTCCACATACTAATAAGCCTAAACTTAACATTAAGAGCTGCTAGAAGACAAAGATTCTACCAGAGCTGAACCAAGTGCTCCAACAGGGCCCTATCTGATCACACACAGAAGATGTTTTTACTTATTATTGTGCTAACAGGTAACATATGATATATTGTGCAGCTTTAATGTTAAGTGTGTGTTCCCACTAGTTCAGGGTTAGATGGCTGGCTGGATCCTGGTACAGTGGGTCATTTATCCTGGAGGCCGGCATGTGGGTTTCTCTAAAAAGACGTGGTCCGCCAGCCCCCCGCTGCGGCTCCCATTGGAGATCGATATAAACGTGTGAGCCGGTCAATTCCTGCGAGACAGATGCAGCGGTCAGCTTGGGTCTGTGTGCTTCCCGCTCGTACTGCTGGCACTGAAAATAGAAAGAGAAATTTACTTCGGGGTGTATTGAAAACAAACCAGTCAAAACAGTCTGCTTGTCTCTCTCTCGCTCTTTGGCCGACCACGTTTGGATGCACGCAGATTTAATTCATTTTTGTTACATAATGCATGCAAACTGCCCCGATCTTCTTCTCCTTCTGTGCCCTCTGGAAAAGCACGGATGGTGTTAGAAGTGTGACGAAAGTCCACGTCTGTAGAAAGTTCTTTGGGTGCCTTTCGTAACTTTACGTAAATGCTCTTTATTTGCGGTCGCTTGAGTTTGTTTTGAGTTTCCAAAACGATGGCAGCGGCACACAGGGGCCCATCAAAAAGCATCTAAGGCATTCTCCGACTTCGCCTTCCAAGTGGAGCCTCTAATGGATGCGGGATTTACTAGGAGAATGAATACGCCATTAAAATTAATTCCCAGCAATTAGCAAATTTAGGACATATGCTTTTGAAACCTGATCACAAGAAGGCCGAGGCCATTGTCTCAGCCTTTACGAAGGCATGTTTTCTCACTCGCTTCGCAGCCGTAAATGCCAATGTGGGAAGGGCCTCTTCGTCACGTGTTCCAGCGTACTCCTCATTAACCCCCGTTTTGGACCGATGGCGCAGGCCCACAAAAGAAACGAACATGATGTTCTTATGTCGTGACCTTTTGTGACATAGTACAAAGCTAAATGTGGAGTTCAAAGCTCCCGCTGAGTGGTGGAAGAGCAAATACACTGCAATTAAGCTTTATTGTACTCGCCCTTGAAAACCCCCAACAAACATGTTTTATTTGCACTACTGCTCATGCGAATTGTTTTTATTTTAGAGTCCAAAAGCAACCAAAATCACCAAAGATTAATTATTCTGGTTCATGATCATTACCAGCATGTCCCATAAACTAAGACCAACAAATTATTCCTCTCTGTTTCTCGTTCATGTGCAGCAACAGATTTCACAAATGAAAACCATTTGAATATATATTTTAGGACTGCCCCGAACTGCATTTTTTAGTATCTCAATACTCATTTTGAAGTCATTCTTCAAATACTAATAAACTAATCATTTTAAACAGCCCATGTGGCAGAAAAATCTAATAACCCCTTTTTTAAAAAACTAAAAGTGTCTATTGAAGTCTGTAAACTGTTCCAGAAAATATTCACTTACCTCCCCAGTTCAGGGGAAGTAAGCTGCAAAAAAACACCATTTTTATATATACTTTTATGTAAGCCAACACATTAACATACATCTGCCTATTGAATCTACAGGAAGTTCAACTGCACCCATCTGCAGCACTGAAATTATAAGAAGTATTTCAGCTGTCATGTACAATTACTTTTAAAAATAATTGTATCATTTTTGTACACAAAAAAAGAAACGAGTAAAATGATTAGTCTGCTGAAGCCCAGCTACTCATTTGCCGTAAATTGCTGTAGGAGATATCGAATATAACTTTAAGGATAAAAACATTAACAGGCTACAGGCTAATACCTTCAAATATTCATTTTATCACATCATGATTTTGTTTTTCGTTTGTTTTAGTTACTTTTATTTGTTTTCCCAACTTAACTTTTATACAACTTTCTAACTTCTAAAGTTATAGTCGTTTCCATGATGGATTTACGGTGAACTGGCAAAGAAAGTATGACTTCTGTTGAGAGATTTTTGAAATTATTTGGGGAAGTTTGGGATGTTAGATCTGAGAGCTAGTCATATGTTTATGTTAGCTTTAAGGGAAGCTGAAATTCATGTTTTGGCTACAACACTGAGGCAGATTCACATGACAGCACCAACTCATACATTACAGTGGTGCATTTAATTACGTTTACATTGTATTAACTTGTATGTATCCTTGACTATAAAATTGGTAAATGTTTATTTGGCAGTATATTCTACTATCAGAACAGACTGAACCAAGTTGGCAGGAGTTACAAAACCTTTGCTGATGAAATATGCTGCTGTTTGGGCAAAAAATTCTGCAGCTTATATAATAATATAACACTGAATACCAACATATAAAATACTTAAGCTTTCAGATGATTAGGGCCAGCCTTTTATATATTTTATATATGTATGTTCTCATTAAATACAGGTAAAAAAGTAATCATCAACACAGTATAATGTCTTATGGTGTTTTTCATTTTTATATCCTCCAAATATTATCAAATGCACACGCAAAAAGTTCCTTCTGCCCCTTCTGATTGTGGTTGTGCCACAAACTAAGACCTATATATCTTTTAATCTTATCCATTAGATTCTCATTTTTAATCTTCCATAAACTGTCTGGCTCAGACACATCAGCCGGCCGCCTTTTAAACTTCCACCATCACTGTTCAGATCAGCAGCTTCTCCAACAAAACACAAACTAGTTGAGAGCTGCAACAGAAACTAATTAAGAGCCAGAGCGAGAAACTTTCTGAGCGGCCTCCCATTGTACAGGTGTAACGGAGAGGGGAGAGGAGACATTTTTAAGAAGATTAGCGTAATTCTGGCTGCCAGACCGACACTGGATAAAAGGGAAGAACAGATTTAAAGTTTCTGTCTTGCAGACGGCTTTGTGAAGTTGTTCAGACATGGTTAAAGTTTCAAGATTAATCCCAAGTCTTCATCTGTCTGCATACTAATATTTGTCTGGGAGGGCGAGTGACGGAGGCAGTTTTGAAAACTCTCTCAGGTTCTTTCAGACACGCTCCTCCAGCCAGACACATTGTCTCAACGCTTAAAGAGAGTATCTGGGAGAGTTCCCTTTATGACAAATTTCATTTACATTCTATTTCGGCACAGGAAAGTCAGTCGAAGTCTAACTGGAAGCGCCGAATATTCTCCCCTTGACAACTTCCACTGCCTTTGTAAAAGCTTGTGAAAGCTAAGCAGCATCCCGCGCTTAAAAATAAAGTTGCCAGTGTCAAAGTTGGAGAAATGCCATTGTGGAATGACTTCTGGTTGTTCTTCACTACTTTTGTAAACAAGATCTGCAAGTGTGAGGGGCCTTTTTTTCAACAAATGTTTTTCCCCCACTGTGAAGCCAAAGGGTCTCCCTAGTTGTATTTTGCCTTTCCTGGTCAGTTGGACTCATGAGACTGGTTACAGTTTCTTTATCCATTTGATGTACAGCTAAATGCACTTTTAGAGGGCTGTGAACCCTTGTTGCAGGTTCAACCCCTCCCCACTTCCTACCACTGTGTCCTTGAGCAAGACTCTTAACCCTCAGTTGCTCCAGTGGGGCTGTTCCTGTGACAGCTGGTAGCCTAGTGGTTTGTTTGAACAAACTGAAATGATTTGAAATTGTGCAGAACGGGCGACACAACAGTTATGAATAGTTACATCGGTAAACCCAGCTAACAGGTCTGCAGCCCTGAGACGCAGTTTGCAAGGGCCCCCTTTTGTATCATGTTTGTGTTAAAATTATATTATAGTTGTTCTCAGAACTGTTTGGTCCAACAGTGGACAAGAGACCAGAGACAAAGGTTTATCCTAGAACAGTATGTCCATGTCAAGGAACCAAGTGTTCATGAATGTTGGATTCCTTCAGCGGTGAAAAACTCAAATTAATTAAAAAAAAATAAATAAATAAAATTGAAGAACATTCTGTATATTTACAACTGACAGTGGACAAGCAGTGAACATGTCATGACCCCGCTGTGCTGTGGACTCTCACAATTTCCACATAAAACCATTCAGAGAAGATAGATAGCATGAAACAAGTCACCCTCGTTAGAAAAAAACAAAACACTGGATGCTTCTAGCTTCAGAGCTTGATCTGACTTTGATCGAGTTTTTCCATGAACTAGCGCGCGGCAGTAAATCATTGAGTAGAGCGCGAGCGGTAACCTCCGGCTTTATGGGAACTCCTACAGGCTAATGAAGAGAAATGACATGCATCCACACCAGCTGTGTAGATACAGCAGTAATGTGCATGACTCATCACTTATAGAGAATATCCTATGAATAACGACCCTGCTAGCCTAGGAGGGGAGGGTTCCCTTCGTTTCAGTCATGAGAGAGTTCAGGCTGGTCCAGATTAGCAGGCTAAGAAAAATGTCACTAAATAAAAAGCTCACGGTTTCATTAAATGCCAAGAACGGAGACAGGAAACACGCCAGGGCCTGTTGAAGTGCATCCGCTCAGCATGGCAGGAGTAATAAAAAGGACCAAAAGGTTGGATTCCACTTTGTTAGACTAAAAAGTTGAGTGATTAAATAGTAATGTTAGAGAAAAGCAAAGCAAATATCAATCAGCCATGACTTTAAAAAACCATACCGAACGTAGTGCTGTGTTGATGTGTAGTATCGTGTCAATGACAGCACCCAGGGAGTAGTGTGTGGGATAGTACCTTGCTCCCCAAGGGATGCCACTGGCAGTCATGGGATCATAGGGGCAACTCCCAACCCACCAGGGTACCAGCTGCCCCAAAGGAGATTGAGGCTGCGAACTTTGTCATTTCCCTCAAACCGTTCCTGAACAGTGTTTACAGTGTGCCAGGGCACATTATCTGGCTGAATAACGTCACTAAGGAACACTGTTGGCATGACGGTGTGGACTTGGTCTGCAACAATGTTTAGGTACGTGGTCCGTGTCAAAGTAACATCACATGAATGCAGGACCCAAGTTTTCCCAGACTGCCTTTGTCACCTTGCTTTCTTCCAATAGGGCATCCTGGTGGTATCTATTAATAATCACAGTTTAAAATGTTCAAGAATTTAGCATCAGACACATCATAATAATACGTAATTCTTATGTTTGTGGAAGCACAATTAACGTGCAAAGTCTGTCCTGTGAATAACTTCCCCAAGTCCACTCAGAAAAAAGGAGTGTTAGTCTGTATTCAGCCTTTATTGTCCATGTTGCTCAGTGGAAATTATGCATAAAATACATATATACACAGCAGCTCGTGACCAGCTCGAAGCCATCACAGTAAAACTGCTAAATGTAAAGATTTCTTCCAGTACAAAGACAGGCACATGCCCCTCCGGAAAAAAAAACTAAACAAAAAACAACAAAACAAAGAAACAAGACTAATCTGTAACAAATGTACAAATTCTTGAGTTACAAAAAGGCAGCTGAATTGGCCAGGAGGGTATAAAATGTTTTTTTTCTGAGTGGTACAAATACAACACCAGTGTACTATCCATATATATATATATGCATATATAGATAGATAGATACGAGAAACACTACATATCCCAGATGTCGCTCGGTTCTGAGGAACACTTTTGGCCATGGAGATGTGACTGTGACACATGAACAGTTTTGGGTAACGATGACTGAGCACTTGAGTTCAGCCTCCAGTTTAGATTCTGGAGTAAGCGGGAGCTAAAAGGAGTCTGGACCGACGGTACGCACTCCATCCAAAAGAGGCACTACTGATGGGAAGCAAAGAGGAGCGTTTTACATTCTGAGGCAACAATTAAAAAACAAAACAAAAAGAAACTACCGGACTGAAACGTAAGGACGCTGCACTATACACCACAAACACGCCATCCATACGAAGGAGAAGGCTCAGTGAATTCATTCACATACATAGAAGTGGCTGTGCTTGAAAGCTGTGGCTAAAATCAAAACTGGCACGACATCTTTCAGGACTATGAAAGTACTATGAAGGACAGAAAGAGAGACCGTAGCTAAAACAATACGTTTGATATGCTGTGGTTATAAACTGGTTATAAACTGCAGGCTAACATCATTCAAAAGTAGCACAACACCTCAGTGGCTTTAATCGGAATCCCTTATTTCTTAAAAAGAGAATGAAGAAATCATTCCTCTGCTCAAAAACGCTTCCTCGAAGATGTATTTGTAGCTTGATTCTGTATAATACAGAGAGTAGAGCCATGCATTATAGAGATATGCTATGATGAGAGGATTTTATTCTCTACTGACATATTTAGGAACGAGCGATCGCTTTCTCTCTTCACTTCACGGCCGTCTACACTTTAAGACTGTCAATATCAGTATGTCAGTTACATTTACGGCCTGATATTTTGTCACTAAAGACATAATTTAAGGCTTTTTAGTACAAATTTTCGCGCAAACACATTCCCGCACACATTCACACAATTAGGATTCTAAATAGAACAATCTAGAGGTTTCCAGTTTCTCTACATACAATGCAAGTGTTTAACTTTACTAGTTAAGTAGTGATGTGCAACTAGGTCTGTATTACAGAGGACATGTATAACCATATTTACTGACAATAGTAATAAAGAATTGTACATTTGTTGTACTCATTTAATATCGTTGAGAGAAGTTATCATACTTGAAATATGATACGCTCCACTTTCTTGGCTGGTATGAACCCTCAAAAGCTAAGGATTCGTGATGGACACACAATCCATGATCTTCCTCCTGCTTGGTTTAGTTCAGCGTAACAGAGTGACAGGGTCAGTAGATAATGTACTGCGCTCCGTGTTCGTTTGGAACGGGGCTGTGGCCTCTGCTGGCCTGCACTGAGGTGGTGGACTGTTGTGTCTGGAGTGATGCTGAGAATTGCGGTTTTCCAGCTCATATCCTGCCCGTCTCCTGGTCCTTCTCTTCCAGCAGGTGGATTAGCTGGCTAAAGCTCTCCTTCACGGCATCCATGTTGTCCACCGTGCTGCCCTCCAGCAACCAGCTCTTCCCCCGGGCCAGAGGCTCCAGCTCAAAGTATTTCTTGATCTGTTGTGAGAGATGGATAAAAAGAATGAAAAATTAGACAGGATGGGAGTAACTGCACCCCATTTTCCTCCACACAGATTATATCACTCATGCAGGATCGGCTCAATTGTGCCTGAATAAGCCCAGCAAAAACAGATCTGACATCTGATAACAGGTGTCACAATGCATTGAAAATGAAAAAGATAAGAAAATGTACAGTGTGTAGAAAAGATACTCTTCATATAATCTGATGTATTTATGTGTATTTTAGGGTTGCCAGATTTTGACAACTGTTTAAGAATTAAATACACATAATTTAAGTCATCAGCCATTTATTTTTCCTTCACATTATTTATTTTTACTTCAAACATGCACTGTAGTGGGATCCTGCTGATTTATTTTCCTCTCTTACACAATTATACACAACACGTTAAAAGCTAACTGACTGCTAATAGCTCCTCCTTGAGGAAAATGCTCAGACTGCAAAGTGATGACTAAAGTAACTAAATGACCAGTTCACTGAGAACAGAAGATTTAATAGAGTATTTTTTTAATGAAGAAAATTATTACAATCAAGAATTCAATTTGAAAGCTAATATAGCATGTAGTTTACATTTACAAAATACATATGAAATATATAGGTACGACTTGATACATAAAAACAAGAGCATGTTATAAATAAATAAATAAATAAATAAATAATTTTTGAACCAACAGTATCAGTGTGTTGATTTGGAGAAGAAGTAGTTAACCCACAAGTCTGTAAAATGAGCTCCAAGATAAAACAATGCAACCTTCTTTCTAAGAAAGTAGACAAAAGTCTCAAGACATCAGCCAAAAGACATTCCAATGTATCAGCAAGGGCAAAATGAGCGCTAAGCACTCTAACACCAGTCCTGCAATCAGAGCCAGCTGTAAAGAGGGAGCTGTAAGTCGAGACACAAGTTAGAACGAGTTAGAAGTGGAATGTGATTGAGAATGATTACATTTGACCACTCAAACCACGCGAAATTGACTGCTTTGGCACTATTGATGAAAGACAGGTAAACCGGCAAAGGAAGCGCTGAATTGAAAAGGTGATTGAGAGAGCAAGAGAAAGAGAGAAAAAGAGCAAGACTGCAAAAACACTCATGTATTTTTCCAAGTTCAAGGTAATACACAGCAGATTCATTAAGGAACTGCAGTACTGAATATCCCCCTGGATACTGTACTCTAACATGAAAAACAACCATTAAAACCAGTCAAAAGCTGAAAGAAATGATCCAAAATAGTCCAAAATCTCTTTCCCCCTTGCCAAACTGGGAAAAGCCAGCTTGGGTAGCACAGCAGTACATCTGATATTCAGCAGCTAGCATAAACAAATTTTTCCATCCATTAAAGTCACAAAATAAAGCCCAGCATATGCCAGAGTGCACAGAATAAAAACCAGGCTTTTTTTTCAATGCCCACTAATGAGGTCAGTTATAGTTTTGCTAAACATCTGTGGCATAACACAACTCCGTGCTATTTCTTATTACAAACAAAAGTGTAAAGGATTAAGTGGTTGTGATGATTTGACTGCATTCAACCCTGAGAGCATTAGGCAGGTACTAATGTTGGGTGATTAGTGTTGAATGTCCAACACTACTTCAACTCATCTTAGAAGATACTTGATGGAGCGCCATTCCTCCGGTGAGTTTACTGCTTTATCCAACACTTGGCTGTAGTGTTTTTAGGCTCAGAGCATCCAGTTCTATTGGCAATGCTTCTCTTTGCATTAACAAGAGAGCAGTAGCTAATTTCACTTTCTAAGAGAGTGGCTGCAGACGTCTATACATACAGTGTAGCCGCACTGTTGGGGAATCCTTTTTGAGCTTGCATACAAATAAAGCCAAGCAGCACATGCTGCCCATGTTTTTCCTCAGCAATCTGTCCATCTGTCTGTACAGGGGTCAGACAGAAAGCAACGGTCACTGAGAAATCTTGACCTCAGTTTTAAAAACGGCACCTAGACATTACACCAACCGCCCCAAGGCCAAGTCTTTTGCTGCTGCCGCTTTCATCCACACGCCTACTAAATTTAGGTCGCTTTCCAGGTCTCTGAACTTTGACTTGTGGCCAGCAGGATCCCCCCAAAAAAGAGAAAGCAAATAACTGAGACCGGTAAGGAGGACCAGATTAGTTCCTTTCATGTTTGATGGGTCGAATGAACAGACTCATAGACTCTTCACGTTGCCTGCAAAAGTACAAAACATGTTTACTATGTGGTCAAATGGTTTCCAAAAAGCACTGAAGATATTTAGTCCATGACTCATTCATACAATAAACATTTTTTTCACATGTTTTTTTTTTGGTTCGAGCTCTCTGGCATACCTGTATACAAGATGACTAAAGCAAATGCCAAGCCATAGACAAACTGGACCCATTGAAAGAGGCGGAGCATCAGTATTTGTCCCGTGTTTTTGGCAATGACTCTCAAAGTCAGGCCATTGTCTTCTTGCCCGCTTGGCTCTGTCCCAGACCTCCTCACTGGCATGGAGGGGGCCTACACTTCCTCACGGTGGCCCCTCATGACCCCATCAAACTCCCTCAAAAAAAGGGCCAGTGTCACATTCACACAAACACTACAGCTATCCTATCTGACAGGCCATAGACGGACAGCGTCCAAAAAAAACACACTGCCCTTCAGGGAGAGAGTGAGCGAAGAATTAAATAATCAAACAAAACATCCTTTGAGGCAAAAGCACCCCTATCATGCCAAGAATGTTGATTAAGATTTCCCTGTGTGAGACTTCATTGCTACAAAAATTACACAATCCTGTTGCTCCAAAGAGCTTGAGCAGACTTGGAAAGCACAGCCACACTTGTCTATTGTTTCTGAATGGAACTCGTTCAAACTTCAAAACCAAATGCAACAAGTATACTAGATAAGGTGAGCGAAAGAGAGGAGCATTGGGAAAGTGCAGCTTGGATTGTGGCCGGTTCAACAGCACCAGTCTGCCAGTCGTCAGTCTGGGTCAAGGTGGGTCACAGAAGGCATTGTGGGGGACGATGGATGGTGTGAACGTTTGCTACATGGGGTGTAGAAAATGGGGTGTGGACATGAAGGAATGGACTCAAGGTGAGAATTGGTCTTATGCCAAAACTAGTGACGTACAAACACATACCTTACACATACCCGACTAGAAGATATGCTGTCCTTCAAGAGTGACATGTAACCAGCATCTCATTCTCGCACAATGAAAGAGTATCAAAATGTTTAAATGTTAGAGTATCATCGGGCCTGGATCCACCAACCGACAACAAAGTTTCCCTTACATTTATCCAGGTCAGGAGGTAGACCCCTCAAAGTCAACCATGCTGCTGGTGAACGTGGGGTCATCAAATGTATGAAAAGATCATCAAGCAGTGAAACACACTGAACACATTACAGCTAGTTTTACATTCTCTACACCTTTATTTTGAAATGTGTTTAACCGAGACCTGCTTTTGATTATTAATGTTGTAGGAAGTTGATTGCTTAGATCTGCAAACATCCAGAACGGGCAGCTCTCGACGGACTTCTCATAATAAAACAGCATAATGGAAACACTACATGAGCGTCATGCCATTTATTACTCAATAAAACTACTCAAAAACTAAACGTCTGCAGAAACACTTTCTATTTCTTTAAGGAGCAGGAATTTCTGTGATTAAAGTCACAGTCACCTGTGCAACACGTTGTTATGTCACACAGATATATCAATTACAGGAACTATGTCAGACTTGGAAACTGAATTCGGTTGTTCTCTACATTTGAAAACAGACACAAAATTTCATTTCAGCCAAAAATGAGCACATATCACATAAAAACAAAATGGTAGGAAGAAAACATTAGCCTGCCTATTAGTGCTGGGTGATATCTCGAGTTTTTAAAATAGATCGATATATTTTCATACGAGATACATGATTACACAATATCATTTATATCGAGATTATACTAAAAGGTCCGGGAGATCGCTTTTTTCCATCCACCAAACTGTCACACAACTTCACAGCCCCGCCTCACTACCCAAATTTGGGTACAATGCGCCCCGCCCCCAACACCTGGAGTGAGCGACAACATGGAGGCATGTCTGGACGGAGCTGCTGAAGAGGAGCTTGTGGTAAAAACGAAAAATAATGGCTCTGTTATTTGGAGATGGTTTGGGTTCAAAGTGGCAGATGAACAGCAGAATAAAGTTTTCTGTAGAGAATGCCGAAAGCATGTTCCAACGAAAGGTTCGAGCACGACTAATCTCTTCCACCACCTACAGCAGCGCCATAAAGTACAGTTTGAAGAGTGTGTTAAACTGCGTGCTGCAACCCAGTCTGTGAAGTCTCTTGCCCCGAAACAAACCACCATACAAAAGTCATTTACTCATTCTGTGCCTTATGCAAAAAAGAGTGAGAAATGGGGCAATATTACTAAAGCAGTGGCCGTCCATATCGCTAAGGACATGGTCCCGATCGCGACTGTCGAACAGGACGGCTTCATACAGCTGCTAAAAACCATGGACCCAAGGTATCAGTTGCCCAGTCGAAATTACTTTGCAAGAGAAGTACTGCCAAAAATGTATACTGATGTGAGAGAGAGCCTCGCAGCCCGGCTGGCGAAAGTGTCTCACTTTGCACTGACTACCGACATGTGGTCAAGCTACAGGACCTGCGAGCCATACATGACCGTGACAATACATTTCATGGAAGACTGGGACATGAAGAGTGCCTGTCTGCAAACCAGCTACTTTCCCAAAGACCACACCGGGGAGCATATAGCCGAGGCCCTGCAGGATGTCCTTACAAGCTGGAAGCTCGACCCGACGGGACTGGTTGCTATAACAACCGACAACGCCAGTAACGTTGTTAAAGCGGTGCAGCTGAACGGGTGGCTAAGGATGCAGTGTTTTGGACACAGACTTCATCTGGCTATTGGTGAGTACAGTATTGATTAAACTGATTTTAAATAAGAAAAATAGTTGCCCGGTATTAGATTCAGCAGAAACACAAGTTTACAGCGAGAGCCACACAGAGTAATTATGGCTGTTGACCACAACACAATATATTTGAAATGTGTAGGCCCATACAGTTTTCATTTCTGAAATCTAAACTTTGTTCCATAAACTATCAGGGCTATTGGAGTGTGCGTGCATTTATTGTGCATATACTGTGAGGTTTGTGACAGTTAATGATCGCCCTAGCTGAGGGGAGACAAGGCTATATTATAGATACACAATTGTTTGAGATTGCATGATTGCCGTTTCACTAGTGCTTTACCAAAAGTTTAACTAACATTTGTAGTTTACACATTACAAAACACATGAAGTTTAATCATGTACTTCCCTATTAAACACAAACATGTGAAATTGGCTTTCAGTGATCTGCCTCTTTATGTAATAAATGAAAGTGTATGTTAATGTGTTTTTCAATTTTGTTACAGGACATGGTCTGGATGATTCCCGCGTTACCCGGGCTATCTCTCTGTGTAAGAGAGTTGTCAGCAGCTTCTCTTACAGCTGGAAGAAGAGGAGAGAACTGGCTGAAGTGCAGGTGCAGTTGGGTCTGCCGGGTCACCAGCTCATCACAGAAGCAGCTACTCGCTGGGGCTCAAGGCTGCAAATGATTCAAAGAGTCTTGGAGCAGGAAAGAGCGCTTGCTAGGGTCCTGTCTGCTGATAAGAAAACCAGACCTCTTGTTCCCACCTGGCAGGACATAGAGGTCCTGGAGGCAGTTCAGAAAGCTCTGAGACCCCTTCAAGACTTCACTGACGCACTTTCAGGAGAAGACTATGTGACTCTCTCATACGTCAGACCTG
>JBBPDB010080587.1:0-27117 GCA_037974465.1 Brachypetersius altus
GACTTTTATGTGGTGTCCGCGGATAATAGTGGGCTGGTCTCAAGAGAAAATGCCAGGGCCGAATTTTTGTCCCAGTCCACCCCTGGCCACCAGGCTACACCAAAATATACTTTAACGGCATACATAGACTTTAATATGGAGTTTGTCCACCTTTGCAGCTATAACAGCTTCCACTCCAAAGTTGTTGGGTGGGGTTGAAGCCAGGTCTCAGTCATGTTCCTTCACACCAAACTCATCCCAGCATGTCTTTATGAACCTTGCTTCGTGCACTTGGGGCATAATCATGCTGGAATAGAAAAGGTTCTTCCCCAAACTGTGTGTACTGAAGCATGAATGTTTTGCCCTTCCCTGGAAGTAAGGGGATATCTGAATTCAATAACTAAGATGTGTGTCATGTTACATTTGTCCATATAGTGTATATAAAAAACAAAGTTGAAATCTGGTATGCACCGTGCCTCAGAACAACAGCCACCATATAATGTTACATTGTCTCACACTTCCCCTGTGTCTTTCCTGGAAAGTCCTGCTTTGTGTCTAACTTTCGTTTTTGCCAAGTTTCGAGACAAAGCAAAAAAAAGTGGGCTTTATGGACAAAATACTGGGACAGACCTTTAATTATTAAATTCAGGTGGCCCCAATTACTTCCAATGAAGGGCGATCTTAATGCTTCAGTATACCACATTTTGGACAATGCTGTCCTCCCAACATTGTGGACACAGTTTGGGGAAGAGCCTTTTCAGATCCAGCATGACTGTGCCCCAGTTTACAAAGCAAGATCCATACAGACATGGTTGCATGAGTTTGGTGTGGAAGGAATTGACTGGCCCTAGTCCTGACCCCATCCAACACCTTTGAGATAAACTGAAACGGAGATCGTGGGCCAGGACTTCTAGAAACACCAGTGTCTGACTTTATAAATGCTCTATAGAATGGATGGGCACAAACAGTGGAAGCTGTTCTAGCTGTAAAGGGGGGGGGGGTGGTTGCAGCTCCATACGAAAGTCTCATTAAAGTCTCTGTTGGTGTACTGGTTAGATGTCTCAACACTTTTGTCCACATGGTTTGTTTCCTTTCTGACGTCGAAGGGGAGTCCCTGGTGTGACTCTGCACAAATTAACAGAAACTAAAAGCGGTGTTTAACACTTGAGCTCAGTTTTGTTCCTCCAGCCTGTTCTTCAAGACGAATATTTCTCATCAGGGAGAAAATGAAAGGAATTTGGATCATGCTATTAAGCTGGAGTGTGTCAGTGTTTAAATGCACCGGTAAGAAAACTTCTTTAAGTATCTTTAAAGCGGGTCTAGTCGTATATAGTTTCACTCAACACAGTTTACAACATTAATCACACCTCTGCTTTGCTTTATTTGATTGTACTTTCTCTGCTTTACACCTTGTTTTTGGGTGAGGTTTAATTGCTTAATTGTTTGCTGGGTTTTACCTGTTTGTCCAGAGGAAGCCCATAGTAGAAAAATCCAGTGTATAAGGACAAAAGGATTGCTTCCATTCTTCTTGGAAGGCTTTTGTCCTTATAGTGTCCCTTACAAAAATTCACTATGGTTTCCTATGGTTTTTATGCAGTAACCATAGTAACCACTTTGGTACTACCCATAGTTTTACTATGGTTTATCCATAGCACTTCATGGTAGTTCTACCATAGTTTACATATACATATACCACTTCATAGTTACCCAAAAAACCATGAAAACCATGGTTATTTAATCATAGTAAACCATAGTTAATTTTCGTAAGGGGTTTTTTGATATGTCATATTATACTGGGAAGCAGGTGGCATCCACCGACAGGACACCCAGGGAGCAGTGCATGGGGATGGTATCTTGCTCAAGGGTACCTCAGTGGAATCTAACCCCAAGACCTTCTGATCACTGATAACCTCCAGTTATTAAGTTTATTATGTTTATCTCATTTAAACTGTAAAGAGAGTGATGACAATTAATGTAATGTAACGTATTATTTATGCAGAAAATTCCATTAACATATTTAATATAAGGCAGTATACAGTAACCTCCACTTTAACGTGTATCAGCAGAAAATTTCATCTATATATATATGTCTATGGTCTCGAGGGCTCTCCTGTTCTTGGCTTTGTTCTATATTATAGTTACTGTAAATTAAATTAATTTATAACTGTATTTACCTGATTATACCAAAGAAAACGGCAGCGCATAAATTACAGTACAGCCTGTATTGGGGTAATATCTGTCATTTACATTCTAGCACTGCAGGAATTCAGCGTAAATTTTACAGTATGGATACTGGTTAAGATTACATTTTCTTTAATCAGTTTCAAATGAAAAAAGGTGTTTTGGGGGCATATTTAGGGCATTTTTTGGCTTTTTTTATATCGAACAATGCGGTTTTTCCACTATATGCAGGTGCTATTGGAACGTAACTCGTATGTTTCTTTTAGCTACACACTGGTACTAAATATATACCTTTTATATTTTTGAAAACTAACCCACATGTAACAATGTTTTTATGTTTGTTTATTGGGTTGAGGTTGTGGTCCTGGGGGGTATTCCATGAAACAGGATTAAGGGAAAGTCTGGCTTATTTCAAGAGAAAGTAAGGGAAAGTAAGTCAAGACTTTCCCTTAATCCTGTTCCATGGAATACCCATCAGTGTTTCCTCAGTGCGTAAAGTTTTTATTTGGTTGTTTTTGTGTGAAGAGCCTCTTCTCACTGAGAGACCAGCAGATGTCGGTAAAGGCACCGAGAGGCAGGACCTTCATCAGTGACACACCAACGATGGAGCGAGTGCAGGAAGCAAACGAAGGAGCGACCATGGATATTAAAAACAACTTTTTGCACTCCAGTTAAGTGAAGTAAGGAAACATCCCTTTATAGAGACATTTAAAGCAGTAAAGTATCGAGTCTCGGTCTCACTCGCTGGGTCAGAGTTTATGATGTCTGGCTGGCTAACAGGCCAGTCATGTGATAATGTCGTGTAACCGTGTTTACATTATTTCAGTAAAAAAAAAAAGTAATTATCGCCATGTTTGAAGTCGTGGTCATCTGCAGAGTGTATTATTGTTCATGTTAAGTAAGTGTGCACTGTTTAATGTCTAGTGGATTAGGAACATGTTATATTTTAGCTAGTAAATAAGGTCACTTGTTTTGGAAACTTGAGCCATGTGGCCACCAGTTAGTTGTAAGGTACCTTGCTTTATCTTTCTTATAGCCAAATGGGTCACAAAAGTCTACTTTAACGTAAAACCAACATCGTGAGATGACACTTAAGCACTAGCATTATATTATATTTTGATATTTGAGACTTGATTTGTGCAATACACAGCTCAACTCTTTCATTTGTGAATTAATTGATTGTTATTGAATGTTAATATCATTGCCTTATCATCTGCTACTATTTTATTGCATTTATTTTTATTGCATTAACATTAAGTCTACTTTTGCACTACTGGTCTGCTGGTGCTGCTCACTAAATCCTTACATACAGCTATGTCAATGCTACACTGTTATTTGTCACTTGTATGCTCCTGTTTATTGTTTTCTATTTCTATCTTTCTATTTTTCTATTTCTTATGATCTTTTATTCTTTCTTGTCCACTGTGCATCCCTTGTGATAAAGGTCTATCTTATCTCACATTTTACTATATATTTTACAACTGTATCTATTAAAACAGATAAACATTACCAAATGTGATAAAAGCCTATGGAGAGACATGTTTCAGTGCTTACTGATCATTTTTGTAGTATTATTTTGCTCCCCTCCCATTTTGACTGATTATGTGTTTTTCCCTTGTTAGTACTTAATCCACTATGGGGGTCCATGGTCTGACAAGTTATGTGGAAGGAAACCGGCACTTCTTCACTGACCACAAGCTGAAAAACACCCACCTTGTGATTGACGGCTGCGGTCTGTACTTCCGTCTGTATTTTACCTCTGGATTGGACCAAGTGAGGGGTGGGGACTATGACTTCTTTGCCGGCCTGTTGCGGCGTTTTTTCGCTGCACTCTCAGAATGCAACATACGCCCGTTTGTAGTTTTAGATGGTGGGATAGACCAGACGGACAGGAAGTTCAAGACTTTGCGTGACCGTGCCGAAAGTAAAATCCGCGAAGCTCATTCCCTCTCCAGAGGATCGTACGGCAGTGTTCTGCCCCTGCTCACGCGTGAAGTCTTCAGACAGGTTCTTTGTGAGCTCGGAGTCCCCTTGGTGCAGTGTATTGCCGAAGCTGACTTTGAGATCGCCTCCTTGGCCCATCAGTGGGGATGCCCAGTGTTGACCAATGACAGCGACTTCTATATCTTCGATTTGCATGGTGGCTACCTGCCTTTGGCCTACTTTGAGTGGGAAAATGTTTGCGGCAAGGGGCTGGAGCGGTACATCCCTGCCCGCCGATTTACTGTTAACCGCTTTTGCTCACATTTCAACCACATGAACAAGCAGCTACTGCCCCTTTTCGCTGTCATTACAGGCAATGACTACACGCCTGCAAAAACAACAGAGATGTTCTTCAGCCGGGTGGAGTTACAGAGGGTACCAAAAGGGAGGGGAAGTCATTCTAACCCTCGGATTGAAGGCCTGTTGCTTTGGTTGTCTCAGTTTGCTAATCTTGTGGATGCTCTGGAGGAAGTTCTGGAGATCCTGGGGGGCCAGCGGAAAGGCAACATGCGATCACAGCTTTCAGCTGGGATTCAAGACTATCAGCTCCCTCCTACCAGCAGCTTGGCTTGTTTTTTCTCCAGCAGTCAACCAGCACTGCCTGTCACCCAGAAGCTCCCAGTGGCACTAGTGTCCCAGCCAGAGTGGCTCTTGAGGGGTGTTGCTTCAGGCAGACTGCCCCCTCTGGTGCTGGATGTGCTAGTTCTCCAGAGAGCTCTTCTGATACCCCAGGTGGAGAACTGTCGTCTGCCTAGTAGCCATGAAGCCTCACTGAGTATTCGCAAGGTCATCTATGGCTTACTTTTACTTGATAGGGCAGTGCAGGGTAGTGCGGGTCAGGGACAGAGGGGTAGAGGAAGAGGGGGAAATCGGACAGGAGGTCAGAGTTCCAGCGCCCCGTGTGTCGTGGAAGAATATGACAGACTTGACCTTAATCTGAAGAAAACTCCAGTAGAAGTTCACCAACCCAATAATCAACCACAGCTTAAACTGCACACCTTAGACAAGGTAAGCCAAGAGTCATTCTATAGAGTGATTAAAAATTATGCAAAATTTTACTGATCCAGAAAAATATCTGAAGTTCAGGACACACTAGGGCTAAACCAGAAACAATTGGAGAATAAATAAACAGTTTACATAAAGTTGTTAGTGTTTCATCCCAGGCATTTCATATATACTCATCATATATATTCATGTCTATATATTTTGGCACTTTTTGAAAACTTTCACAATCATTTTGAAAACTGTGCCTACTGATGACACTGGCATACCAGATATACTGCTTCTGTTGTTTTGTTGTATTCTATATACTGAGCAGGGCGATGCTTTTTCAAGTGGAATCACGCATGTGATTCCTGTTTATTTGCATTAGCCAACTAAAGAGAGTAAAGGGAACAATATGTATTTAATCACTTTTCTTATTTTCACTGTCTGAAATGTGCTGCATCTTCCATAAGCCTGTTACTATATATTTGTATTTGCAATTGAAAATTGTGTTGATCATGTAAACTGCTGTCTTTGCCAGTTTGTGAGAATCAAGTTTAATAAATTTATGGCGACTGAGTATACGTTAGTCTGGGAAATCTGCAATCTCCTGCAGTAATCTACCCTTTATCATTCAGGTAGCAGTAGCAGTGAAACTCAAGGTGTTGTTGGGAACTCTGGGGGTGATGGAGTATGTACTGCAGCCCTTACCTCCGCACCTGTGTCTGCCAGTGTGTGTGACGTATTTCTGGATGAACTCTTCTAAACCGAAACCAAGCCCCTCACAACTTCAATGCCTTCTGCTAGGGCTGGTATACGGGGAGCTCTGCCGACGCAGGGCCATACCTGGAGGTAAGAAAAACTGTCATGATTTGGAAGGTGTTAAATATCCCTGTTTTTGTAACACATTGTGATGTGCATTGTCTTATCTAAAGTCTTTTAATCAAGTCAGTCAAATCAGGAAGGTGTTTGTCATTTCAGCTGTACACAGTAAACCCAGGACCATGGTGCAACACAAAGAACAAAGACAGAAACAACACAAAAGTACATGCATGCAGGCAGGACAAGAATACACAGTACAAAAACTACAAAGGCAATATTACAGGACTGGACAGTATAAGTGCACCTGACAAGTGGTAACAGTACTAGTGTGAATGAATACAGATACTGTATTCTAGCAGCGCATTAATTGAGTGTGCAAAAAATGCAATGATTAAGGAAGTTAGTTGTCCATGTTCTCAGTTCCAGAACAGAGAATGTGCAGTATAAAATAAATGGGTTTTAACATTTGTGGGAAAACATGAATGCCTTAATTCATGCCATTGTGATAAAGCACATATTCACATTGCAGTGTACTGCTTTATCAGTGTTACAAAGTTCAGTTTCCCAATAATATATTGTGCAACCATATCATGGACAGTAGCAGTGTTTCCTGAAAACATGTTGGGTAAACTTTGGGTGTTTGTCAAAACTGTACTTGTTTTCGTTTCTGATCATTCTAATAGAACTTTTGGTGACTTTAAGCTGTGCAGGTCTTTTTTCTGACTCGTTGGTTTTGTTGTTCTTAACCTTACAGATCCGCTGTATTCCTGTGCTGGTACTGCCTCTGTTTGCGAACGATTGAGCAAACTGAGGTTAAACTCGGGTCAAAGGAGGGGTCTAGACCTGGGTGTGGCTCACTCTCTCAGCCAGTGGCAGTCATGCATGTGGGCAGGGACTTATCTGAACCAGCTTTTGTGCTTCCCGCTTCCTGAGCCTCAGAGTCCCTGGTACTGTATGGCCCAGATTTCTTTAATTGAACATCTTAGTTATTACTACACGTATGTATGTATTATACAGTGGAAATAAGAAATAATCACTCCTTTATAATGTTCACATTTTATTGCTTTGCGACCTGAAATGAAAACACACACAAGTCATTTTTCCAGCTGTGCTTACTCAATGCAGTTTATCCAAATATAATATGATAGCAACAATTTCAAAAAAAACAATTACTGACCTGGATAAAAGATCAGTCACTGAGATCTTTTGATAGTTCCTTTACCACCCATAGTTGATTGTTTGCTTTCAGTTGCACTACCAAGCACTGGAAATGATTAGTTTCACCTGATTGAGTTCACAAGTACTTTTAGGAGAGGATAATCCTTCATCCATGATTTTTTTCCTAACCTGTTTCTTTTGCATCTTTCAGTTGGATGCTATAACATGCATTGAATAAATACAGCTGGAAGAGGAGCTTCTTTTCTATATCCACTGTGGGAAAAAAAAGATTTTGTTTCTGGTTATTGCTTTTGGGTGTGTCTGTGTAAAATGTGCACGTCACTATTGTTTTATACACTATTGACCACAACACACTTATAGTATTTTACAATGAAAACAACTCAAATGTTAAGAACAGTGTGTGTGCGTGTGCATTTTACACACACACACACACACACACACACACACACACACACACACTCTACCGCAAACAGTGAGATCTTTTTTTCCATGGCTGTATTTTATATAGAGGTACACTTGTGTGATAATTGACTTTCAAGATTCACAATTCTTTATTTGCCACATGCATAGTTAAACAAGCATGCAGTGAAATGGAACCTAAACCGCTTGTTTTATGACTGTGCAAACTTAGTACACTTTTTAAAAAAATAGTACACTTTTAAATTACACACACATCTGAAAATTTGTAAAATATAAGTAAAAAAATAAATGTAAGTATAATTTTACCCCCAAATCTGAAAATTTCTAAAACAGAAATCCTAAACAGGAAAATAGCAACACATGATGTCAGGATTTTATGTATTACTAGCATCAGTCTAGAATCTTTATGTGAATGCTTTTGAAGTATTAACGCTGAAGCACTAACCTGTGCTCTCTCTTTCTGTTTCTCAGGCTGTTCAGTGGCTCTCTGTTGCATGGCTTGGAAGCTGCGCTTAGAAGCGGTCAGCTGCCTGAGTCTTTGCTGGCCACGGCTCCTGTTGCTGTCCAGCTGTACTCCATCCTGTTTGGGTCAATAATGGGCATTTTTGGCCAGGGCCATGCGCATTACCCTGCACAGCCATCAGCGGCAGGCAACAGCAGGGGAAGGGGGCGTGGTAAAAGGGGACGGGGAGGTGGTGGAAGAGGCAGGGGCAATAGAAGTCGGGGAAGGGGGATGTCTTGCGCCACTGGTTTGGATAACAGGTTTGGTATGCTAACTGTTGAGGATGATTGGGATGATGACTAAGAGTGTGATGAGAAGGAGAGCCTTATTAGTAAAGTCAAATTTCAAACCGTCCTCTAAACTCAATTGACCAATTGAAATGCAGGTTAACAACACTTTTCATGTGACAAAATAACCCAATTAAACTCAATATAGTCCAGTAAATAACCTGTACCTGCAGCAGCCTGTTCACACATTGACATCAGTCCCAGAGTACCCTGTTTTTTTGGGTTTACTTTTAAGATATTTTTGGAAAATATATGTTTTATAAGCCAAAACATTTATTGTAAAAAGAAAGACCTCAGTAGATTGATCTTTACTATTGAGATGTTTTATTGGTGTTGCGATCTGCGTATGGTCCATGCGAAACTCTACAACACCTACCAGCGTGTTGCATTTTTACAATTTTGATTGTCTGCAGTCAGTTTACAACTTTTGCCAGCTCTGCCTAAACAGAATGAAGCAGCATAGCTTGGTCTGTGAATGAATCAGACTGTGAGATTATTATTGGAAAATCTTTCTGTGAGCCTAATTTTCTAAGCATCTAGAAATTGGGATGAAAATAAGTGAGGAGCAGAAAGAAATGTGCAAAATCCATTTAAAGGGGGACCTGACAGGACCAAAATCCCTGTTTTAGTTACGTCTACAGCACTTCATATCGGAGACAGGTCTGGTCCAAGTGCTTTTTTACTTTTCAACACTTAATCGAGCAAAGACACCACTTTTGCTTTGTTCTTATGTGCCTTTGTAAAGGCCAAAACCATTAAAAATCTTTTTTTGTGGCAGCTAAACGAAAACAGCTCTCCACTACAGAGCGTAGCTTGCACTACTGCTATTGAGCTGCTATATCATGTGCATCAAGTAATCCCTCTGTGATTCACTTTATATTTTTTTAAACCAAAATATTAGTTTTAGATGTAAAGAACTGGCTTGTATCACACGCACACTCACTAATGTGGTCGGAAAGCTAGGCCAGGGTCTAGGTGGGTTGGATACAGGATGTGCATAGCATCTGCTTTAGGTTGAACAGTTTAAACTTGCCGGATATTCTTTTAGCTACAAAATCATAAATGAATTCCATAATTGAATGTTTACCTTGCCAGTTTACTGTTATCAAATATTGCACTATTTTCTGATAATGTGGCCTTAATAGACCTTTCCGTTCTGCATAATAAATAAAGAGCTTTCATGAGACAGCACTGGCAAGGCAGCCTAGTTTTTAGAATGTAGCTTCTCACATTTAGCAAAACAAGGGGTGCTGTTAGCAATCAAAGTTTCAGTGGCTGCCATTGTTTGTCCAGATGTTTAAACTGAGATCAAGTTCAAAGTTAATAGTCAAAAAAAGGATGAGGGAACCGTATTTACAGCAGCCCTGTTGGCTCAGTGAAATGTGAATGATGCTAGGACTGAATGAAAAGTTCAGTTTTCATTAACTGAGGTAAACTTAATTTTTTAAGTGACCAGAGCTAATCTCTACTGTCACAAAAGATGAATTGTAGAGATAACACTGATTGTGACAGTTTAGCTGGTTTGCACCTTTTTCAGAATGTTGCCAATATGGATCATAGCTGGATTTTATATAGAAAACAACAAACCGCAGTTCTAGCAGCCTGTTCATGTACTATCTCAGTCGAAGGGCACATAACTGTGTAAAATGAGGGTTTGGTCAAATGTTTTTAACAATTCTATCATTACACTGATTGTAATAGTTGAACTGAATTATGTTTGGTGTCAAGTTTGCTTTAGTTTTGGTGCTATCATGGAAGTAATGGAAGCTTTTCAGCACCAGTAGAGCTTGGTCCAAACCGCACGCTTGAGTCATATTTGCTTCAAACCACATTCAATACTTTAGGACAGACTTGCGTATGTGGTTTATGAATTTGTACCTATAGAAAAGGAACAAAGGAACACATTTCAGACCAAACCTGGCAAATCAGCACCATCACAAAAATTGTGTCGGACAAACCACTGCTTTTAGTATGTAGAAACACAAAACTGTTGACTATTACTCAGTAATTATTTTGCCAGGATTAATATGTAAAAAAGATGCTTTGTATGTTTTATGAAATTTGGAAAGATTCATTTTAATTGGGCCATTTTCTAATAAGGTTTAATGTACAATGGCTGGATACTTGGATGTAACTTTTGTATGTAATTGACATTTGCTCAAATAAAGCATCTCTCTCATAAACTGTCCCCTTAATTGTGTCATAAAACATTGGGATAAATGTGACACTAAACACTCTTACTTAATAGTTTTGAATTTATTTAGACAGATTTAATCCAGACTTATGTTTATTTTAAACCCACGTGCCAACGTCTAAGCTTTAGTTAAATAGTTATTACATAGACTTTATGCCAGATGGTTTTGCATTACTGAGTTTACAACGAATATTAAAAGTTCTGTAAGACGTGGGTAAGGTAATTTATGAACAAATTATTCTTTCTGGAACAGCTCGAATATGTTACACTCCAGACCTGTCCTTGGGGGGGTTCGCTGCTGCTGTCTTGAAAGGCAACGTGATTGACGCAAGGCTCAAGGGAGGCCTCTTCTGGCAGCACCTCGACTGAGGGGGTGGGTGACAAAACTAGACTTGAAGTGCCATGTTGGCAGGTGCCTTTACATTTTTCATCATAGCCCTGTGCTGGAGCACTATTCAATCGAAAAGAAGTCTAACAGTCGTGGGGGTTTATATCACATTATAATATATAATATAATGTTTTAATCCTAATGGTACTTTTTCAGCAGGGAATATATCCTAACAAGGACCAAGACATTTTAGACAACATTGTGCTTTGTGGACCGAGTTTGTGGGTGGAGGTAGCTCAGTGGGTAGGATACTTGCCTCCGGATCCTACCTTTAGCATCACCACTGGGTCCCTGAGCAAGACCCTTAAGCCTAAGTTGATCCAGGGAGACTGTCCCTTGTAGTTGGACAAAAGCGTCTGATAAATGCCGTAAATGTAAATGTAAAGAGCCTTTTCCATTCCAGCATGACTGTCCCCCAGTGCACAAAGCGAGCCCTACATGTAACAACATCAGTGCCTGACCTCATACATGCTCTACAAAACGAATGGGCACAAACTCCCACAGAAACACTTCCAAATCTTGTGGAAACCCTTTTATAGTTGCAGAGGGTCTATCGCTGCAAGTCAATGTATTTGAATGCAGTGTCATCAAAGTCTCTGTTGGTGTAATGGGTCAGGGGTCCCAATACTTTTGTCCATATAGTGTGCAGGTTTCCAGGTAATGTTCATTCAGCAGTTCGCCAGCCGTGTTTCTGTGGAGGTGGACTAACTTTGGACTGTACCATCTCAGGGCTGTCTGCTGTCTACAGGAGGAGGTGGAGGCGGTTGTGGTGGGAGAAGAGGGGCTAATATTGGCACCGGCTGTCTCGTCTACTGTGTCAGCACAGCGTGTCTAATAACACTCGTGTCTTCAGAGCTGGTGGGAAACAACGTCGTTCACAAAGAGTCGCCTGAAAAAGGGGGTCTGAAGATAGTACTGGGATGGGAGAGGGACAGTCGATATTCCCTCATTAAGGCTCGGACTGCTACTCTGTTCTGAGTGTGTTGCGCACCATGGGTTTGTTCAGGACTGGAATCCAGCTGCTGTTTCTGCTGCAGTCTGTATGGAGCTTTTCTCCCAGTTACATGGACAATATTCTGCCTCTCCCCACAGGTAAGACAGGAGGAACAGATAAGGCTGTGTTATCGGAATGCGAGTTGTTTTCGTGTCTGTGTTGTGTGGATAAATTTGGAGCTATGTGGTGCTGAGGTAGTGTTATCATTTTATTATTTTCACTATTAATAGTGATGCACATCTGGTATCTTTCGGTTATTTTAAAACTGCCTGAAGAAGAGCAACTCTGTTACATCTGAACTAATTGTGACCATAATATGAAATTAAATGTATCATTAAGGTGGCATCGCTACTACAGGGAATTTATATAAATAACACATTGAATCTTTGACAGTTACTTGTAGATATATTAAAATATTTCTGTATTGAAAGTTTGTTGAAATATTTATATATGCAAATAAGATCCTGCGCCCATTTGCATGTCAATATAGGCTATCCATTAGATTAGATTACAGATGTGCTTCAGAGAAATGATTTTAAATTATATTATTTCATCACTAAACCAACACAAGCCTGCGTGGTTTTGTTAAACGTTTTTCTGGTCACTTTTGGAATTTGATCTAACATGAGTTGGGAGAAAAATCCTTCAGAACCTGATTTGGAACGAGTCATGAAGGCAAGTAATCTAGAAACAGAGACCTTTGGTGAACATTAATTTGGGGGGAATAAATGGATTTTAGATTTTCACCACCCGGTGAGATATTAGATATGAGACTTGTTTGTGTGAATACTGTCAATAGTACAAATGAAAAAGAACATGGATATTGTGTTTCGTTGGTACAGGTTTTTGAAAATGCTACATTTTGGAAAATACAGTTAGACATGAGTGAAAATGAATTGGCTGAATATCCGAAAATAAGCATTTTTCTATTAAGTATCGACTTATTTTATGATTATGATTTAAGAGAAGGCATATTTTAGGTACACTTTATTCAAATATTTAATAAATGTTTGGGCAGACCAAAATAATTTCTGCCAATATTGTCCTGCCTTGAATGTCTTGAAGTGGTAAAAAGCCCAATATGTGTTTTATATATATATATATATATATATATATATATATGTGTGTGTGTGTGTGTGTGTGTATATATTATTGCATTCCTGTTATACTGGTCATAAAAAGAAAAAATATGTCAATAATAACAATACTATTATTTTAAAAAATTGTTTAGATAAAGTTTTACTTGCATAGAAGCATTCTTAGGACCAGGGTTGCTTTGCAAAAACATATAGCAAAAACTAAAAACACTGATACAGTGAATAAAACCATGAACAACTGAAAAACATAATAAATAAAAAAGCAGAATTACGTCTGAGCCTGAAAAATGTGTCAGATTCCAACAGGGCCTACCAAACTTAATACATAAAACACCACAGTGTCACGGTGCTTCACTTTCTTCTCAAAACACATGTAGCAAAGCAGCTGTAGGTGAAACAATGTGGACCAGTCAAAATCCCGTTCATGAATCAGAGCATATGAATGTGTATTTTTTACACTGTGGCCATATTGGTTCTTTCTTCATGTATCTTCTAATAGTAGTTGTCTTCTAATCATTGTAATCTAATTTCTTGTTGAAGATTTGGCTCCACTGGATGTACTGAAGAGATTTGATCCTTGTTGCCTATTGACGCCACCTCCGCCTCCATTGTTCCCGCCCCCTCCAAGTGTCTGGAGACGAGGTCATGTGAGTGGTTTTTACTGTGCATGTTTTATTCTCAGCACATGTACTATTGTCTTGTTGATGTTTACTATATTTGCTGTAAGTACACTCTCCAGTGCGAGTATGTAATCTCCTTTACAGCCGCTGAAAATAGTCTGCTATTTAAATGAACTGCCAGTAACTGACATGCCACTTTCGTGCACCTGCAAAGGAGGAGCGCATCTAAAACTTCAACGGACAAAAAGACCATACAGTCCCTCTTTCTACTCTGTTGCTTTGTGAGAGACCAGTCAGTAAGATTTGTGCATGGCCATGAGAAGCTGTAGTATGATATTCATGCTACAATAACTTCAAAGAAACAAAAGCCTTGTTAACGCCTAAATAAATATAACGGGAATCTACTTCTGTTTTGTAAAAAGGAATTCAAAGGTAAGCTAAATTGCTTGATATGTTTTTAAGGCGTTCCCAGGATCTTTGGACGTTGAAAGGGGAAGAGAACGAGATGAAGATAAGGTGGTTAGACCATGTCTACCAGGACCTCCAGGGCCCCCGGGACCGGCTGGAGAACAGGTAGGAGGAATAGAATACAATATTATTTTATTTTATTAGATGTAATAACTGTTCATCGTTCTATTTTTACACTATTTATTTCAGGGTCACAGTGGCATTCCAGGAATACAGGGACCCAAGGGAGATAAGGTGAGTCCGATTAGCGGACTTCCATCACTTTTTGGTTTTTTTACACTTCTTGTCAGAATCCACGATAAAACTTTTTTTTCTGTCCTGTCGCCTCTAGGGTGATATTGGTCGGCCAGGATCAAAGGTAAGGTTTTTTTGTTATTGACCACAACTTTCTTTGCACGTTGTCAAAATGTAAAATATGAAACACGACAAAAACATGAAGCGCGTTTTTTTCAACAGGACATGCAAAATAAAATAAAACCCAATATAAAATCCTTATCTGCTTTTCTACTACTGAACGAATATGACAGTGCAGAATCGATTGAAAATGTAGAATTTGCACGTCTGACTGAATAAGCTAAAGTGAGGAATAAATTATACCAAATTACAAATTTCTTATGGTTAATAATCCAGTATGATGCACTGTATTGTTTAAAATATATTTATTTGCTGTATCATGTCTGTTAATGCATGTCTTGTGTCTGTGCGGTACAGTTGTGCAGTGCAGAGTGTGCACTATAGTTTATTACTCTAGTGAATTAAGTCCTGGCATTGGTCCACTGCAGCCCTGTCTGGCAATATCACTTAGAGCTCAACCCAGACATTAATCTCCCCACCGCACTGCAGTTCAGAATGAATACACCGCTATTTAATTACGTTGAGAAGAAAGAAAGAGAGGCAGAAAGAGCATTTAAATAGATAGTTGTTGTAGGTTGCTAGTATTTATTGGTGAATATAATGGGGTTAAAAAAATAAACAAATATATATATAAAAAAAACTATATCATTAATATTTGTTTATTTTGACTGATTTCTCAAAACATGTACAGAATTAGACAGCAAGTGTGGATTCTTTCTGTTATTATGTTCCAGGTTCATGGCTCAAGGTTACTTTATTGTTATTTATTGTTTTATATTATTTATTATCAGCAACTGTGTACATGTATATAGAATATATGGTGCAACAAATAGTAACATTCAACATTCAACTGAATTTACAACAGAATCAAAACAATAATTAGACAATACAGCAGTTTAACAATAGTGTATATGAGATGTTAACCCTCCAGAATGACTAATATTGCACCATAAGTATGATATTGCACAAGAGGCAGTTGAACCATGTCGGGAGGGTGTAAATTATAAGCTTATCAAATTAAATAACAAGAGTGTGGCAGTAATCATAAAGTGAAGTGCAGGGGCTATTGAAAGACCAAAGTGTTGTATAAGAGAGTAATATATGATTAGCCAGGGGCTAGACATGTGCATTCGGGCCTATGGTGTGAAACTGGTACACAGTCCTGCAGAACCAGAGCAGAAGCTTTAACACCGTTTGCCAGATCAGAGTCTGTTTAACACGTGGGAACAGTCTTTCATGATGTTACTGGCTCTATTATAGAAGCAGGTTTGGTAAATATCTTTCAGGGAAGGTTGAGGTGCATCAAAGTCCTTCTCAACTGCTCTCACTCTCCACTGCAGTGTTTTACAGTCCGAAACAGTATAGTTTCCACACCAGATAGAGATGCAGCTGCACCGCTCAAATATTATTAGGAGCCTGTGGCATAGACACTGGACCACATTTGAATGATAATTACCTAATTCATTTTTCTGTATGAAAAAAATGACTAAAACAACAACATTGGCATGGTGAGATCAACTGACCTTGAAGACAGCTCAGTAAAAGTCAAAGTTAAAGTTGTGCATGCTGTGTAAAGTTTAAGCTATATCCTGTAGTTCAAACTCTAGACTGTTATACTTTGGTAGGCCTATACTTGTGTGCCACACTCACACATACTGTCTATTGTGGCTGTATGTTTGTACAGGGTCATACTGGTCGGCCTGGTCTTCCAGGGAGGCCGGGTCCTCCAGGATTTCCGGGGCCGGCGGGACCTAAAGTAAGTTACACTTCTTGAATTCTAGCTACTATGAATTCTGTAACTGCTTCCATAAGATTTATAGTTACAAAAGAATGAAAGTCTGGATCAGGCAACGTCTGATAAGGTCTGAGGGGTGAATTCTATTATTTGATGCACTACTCAACCGCCTAACCAGTTTTTTTTCTTGTCGTAAGAGAATCAAAAGCAATATCACATATGAACAAGTCATCAGTTTTGTGTTCATTGACTCAATACCTCATAATTGCTCTGAGAGGAAACTCACACACAAAAATTCTTCTTAAATTCAGAAATCCATCAATCTCTTTCTGTTCTTTCTGTGAATGACAGGGGGAGAAAGGCGAGCCTGGATTTATGGGAATGCCTGGGATAAGAGGACCAACAGGACCCAAGGTGAGGACAAACTTCGATCAATTATGAATATGACGCAAACCGTTTTTTTTAACGCGACCGAAAGAGTGATGACGCAATCAACAACCGCAACTTGCACACGTCAGATTGGATTAGAGTCAACATGTCAGACGTGCGGGCGCATTTGGATATATCTAAGACACGCGGAAAGTCGTTTGTAAAGAGCGCAATTTCTAGATGGGGTGCATCTACAAAGGCTTTCTCAATGATTCATTTATCATTTATAGTCAAAACATGTATGAAACACAGAAGAGGCAAGACCCTTCGAGCACACCCACTCCGTCTGTGTTTTTGAAAAGGAAAGAAAGTTTTCCAGTCCTTACAGTTAATATATGGGCTGTGCCAGTCTTTGTTTTAATACAACAATTTTTAAAGCACTTATTCTGAATTCACTTCATTCAGAATATTAAAATGCACTTGACTTCACTTGTTTTATGAAAGAAGATATTTAATTGTATTGTATAATGTAAGTATAATATGGGGCACGGAGAACCTGGAACCTGGTTCAGTTGATTCAGTGTTTGCAGCACTGGAACACTTGAATCAACTGAATGTCTGCTCGGTGCAAACTGCAAAACAGTAAGTGTGTGAATGAGGTTCTGGCGGTTATTAGAGATGGTGAGGGAGGGCTAAGAGGTCTTCTGCTCCAGAATGCTGTCAGACATTTCAGCATAAACCCCGACTTTTAACTGCTGATGTAGCACCGTGGCGTCTCCTGTACCAGCTCTGAGTTTCTTTAGATTTTAATGGTGGCAGCCTTGCAGAGATAGAGCTTGCTTTTTATTTCTGATTCCTCACTGAAGCTTGTTTCGAATCCCTTCATCCTCTTTTCAAAGACGTAGGACTATAGTCAAAGAGATTTCCATTTGAACTGTTCTTATAAAAAATTACTTTTGATTTGCCATACACTATAATAACTGTGCTTTTCCTTTTTGTGCAGGGCCTTTCAGGATACAAGGGAGAGAAGGTCTGTTTTTTACACCCCTTTTCTGTGTGGATGCTTACGCTATTTTGACAGTGAGTGTGTCATCGGCTTCGCATATTTTGCAGGGATCACAGGGGGATCATGGAATTTCAGGCCTAAAGGGTGACAAGGTGAGGAAGAAAATGTCCGTCAGTGACGCTGCATATTATATTTAGGTCCTTTAGGTATACCTCCATTGACCAGACTAGAAAATGATCTGTTTAAAAGGAGCATTTGGGGAAATATGATTTATACAGTTTCCTTTTTACTCCAAATGTAGTCAATCAGCCAGGATTTGTTTGATGTGTAATACTTAACCAGACAGTCTTCTCCAATAGTGCTGCTTATGTGGTTTCTGACACTGAATTCAAACTCTCAGCCCTTAAATGGTATTTAACCAGGATACAGGCTATCACGTTTAACATGAAAGTCTTGCAGAATGTGACATTCTTAGTGAAGAGCCCCTTTATTTCTTCATGAATCAAATGTAAATTACATTCCTGTGTTTGAGCTCTCAGTAACTTTCGAAGTAATTCAATAGCTTCTGTTCACGCATAGTTTTGCAGGTCTCTTGCAGGTACATTGCTGCATCAGTCTTAGCAGGATTTTGAAACTGTGTCCCCATTAACCCTTCCCATTTAAGGTAAACCTTCCCATTACCTAAAGAGACTTTAGGTATAGTTTTGTGAAGCTATTTGATGTGCTGTGGTCTAAAATTAAACAGACAATAAACATGATTGCTGTCTGCATTTGGAGTAAGGAGGAATTGTGTGATTTGATTTTCTATTCCTTGAATATGCTGAATTGATTTTTATAGGGATCGAACGGATTAGCTGGGATGCTCGGACAGAAGGTAAGAGCCGAAGAATTAAGCGTTTCTCATCTTTACACATCTATCATGTGACTCCGTAAATATTTTACATTGCTCCGTTTCTGGTTTCCATTTTTTTCCTTTATATACACTACCGTTTGTTTTAGAACACCCCAATTAGTTTTGAAATTAAAGCGGTTCAGTGTCTCATTGTTCATTCTGCAGAGTTCTTCCCAACAATGTTGCAGAAGTTCCCATAAGTGTGTGGCACGTATAGACTGCTTTGCTTTCACTCTTCTGTCCAGTTCATCCTAAAGCTTAAGTCTGGAGACTTCTGGCCACTCCACGTTTTCCAGTTCACCATCTTGTTCTTTTATCTAAGGTAGTTCTGCCAGAGCTTGGAATTATTTTCCACTTTATGTAACCTTACCATTTTTAAACCTCTCGCATTTTTAAACCTCCTTTGTACCATTTCATAATATTGGACTTGAACTGTTTGAATTTCAATAAAAAACATTTGAAACACTGGGGTGTTCTAAAACTTTGCACAGGTAGTGTACATATGTACATGTGTGTGTTCATAGCATGTCTTTCTATCTACCTTTGTGTTTCTCAGGGTGAAATGGGCCCAAAAGGTGAACCTGGTGTATCTGGTAAGCGTGGTCCTACAGGACGTCCTGGCAAGAGAGGAAAACAGGTAAAGAAATCACACTCACAGAAAAAGGCAGAAGCACTAACCGCCATACAACATAATGCATTCAGTAGCTAACAAACCAACAAAGACATGTTTTCATACAGTGTCAGGACAGAGGCATATGAGTCACACAACATTAAAACCTGTTTAATACTGTGTAGGACTCCATGAGACATTTGACAGTGTATAGATCCTTTAAGTTATAAGATGTGGATCAGACTAGTTTGTCCATCAAATCCCACCGATACTTGATTGAACTGGGATATTTGGAGGACACTGTGGCAGGACAGGTATCCTGCTAAAAGAGGTGACTGTCATGGGGTTTACTTGGTCTACAGTAATGTTGAAGTTGGTGGTACATGTCAAAGAACTGTCCACATGAATACCCAAGATTTCCCAGCAAAACATTTCCCAGAGCATCACACTGCTTCCTCCAGCTTGCCGTTCTTCCCATAGTGTGTTCTGGTGCCATCTCTTCTCCAGGTAAGTAATACATACACTCAGCCATCCACCTACTTCCTCCATGGTCCAGTTTTGATGCTGTCATGCACATTGTAGGCAAGTTGGCCATGGGGTCAGCATGGGCACAGTGGTTCACTGGTTGTCCTTCCTTGGACCACTTTTGGTAGGTATTAAACACTGCTTACAAAGTACACCCACACAAAACCTGTCGTTTGGAGATGCTCTGACCCAGTCACTGAGCCATCACTATTTGGTCCTTGCCAAACATACTCAGATCCATATATTTTTTCCTGCTTCCAACATAAGTAAGTATATAAAATAATGTAAGTATATAAATTAGCGCAGTCTAAACTTAACAAGAATCTCCTTTTAAATATTTAAAGGGATCTTGGTAACCAAGAATTTGATCAGAACATTTTTCCTGCTGGTTTCTCTACAACATCACGACAGATTTATTCTGAAAATCTAAAAAAAATCTTTAAAAAATTAAAACCACAATAATAAACACACTACACACCACCAGCTAGTTCTGGATGAATGAAATCACTTTAGATATACTCAACATTCAGTGAGCCTTTCAATGCGCAAGAGGCACGAGGAGCACAGGCACCAGAGACCAGTCACATTTTTAGCACGCATATACACACACACACACACACACACACACACACACACACATACACACTGTGCTTGAACTCACATATTGAGTTACCCGATCTGACAGCGCCCTACTTGTGCTAAATCGGTCAGCACATCTTCCTGTTTGCATTTCGGAATTTATTTGGAAGCATAAACAAACACTTCAGAACATCAGATTAAGTGTCTGAACATTTAAATGTGGTTTTGTGTGTGTGTGTGAGTGTGTGTTGCGTAACAATCAAGCCGGTTGAAGTGTTAAGTTATCTGAAGATTTGTTGTGTCTCAGTTTAGACAGGCATGACTGACAGTCTCTTATATTTCAATGATCTAATGTTACGCAGCTCAGAGGCTTTTCCTGTATGAAACCCATTCCTGACTGATGGTAGATTTAGTTACTTACTTTTACAAGACCGGTCAGTGAGCTCGGTGCCCTGACTTTTAGAGCCTTAATGCTTGTTGAATTCCAAACCTGGAGTCGCACATGAAAGGCATTCAAGCACTAGAAACTAAATTAATTAGAGCAATGCACAAATTACTGAACCCCTGTACTTAATGCTGTAAAACACTGCAGTGTAATTTTATTAATTGCAAACAATTCTCACAATGAACTATTCTACAATAAAACATGTTGTTCTTTAATGGCCGGTGTGGGTGTCAAGCAATGACCACTCCACCAATAGCACAATATGTTTTTATTAGGGGTGGGCATAGATTATTTTTTTAATCTAGATTAATCTCACTGTAATCTTGGAGTTAATCTAGATTAATCTAGATTAAAATTTTTATCTAGATTAATATGGCTCATTTTAATTCTGCAAATATTCTCCGCTTTTTTTGTTTTTAAACTCAATATGTTTTTTTTAAAACTCATTTTAGTACTTCTGGCTCCCCATGCATGGCCGTCGGGACTTTAAACCTCTCTCTCTCTTATTCTCTCTCTGTCTCTCTCTCTTTCTCTCTCTCTCTCTCGGTCGTGACTTTTCCGGAGCGCGCGGCTTTCTCTCTAGATTAACGGCGATATTTTTTTTATCGGCCGATAAGCAGGTTAACGCTGATAACGGCCCACCACTAGTTTTTATAATTGAATGTGTTTATCAGCTGGTATAATTTTTATTGTAAATATAATATAATCTGTATATAATAAACATTGGCTATTTTGTGTGTGTGTGTGTTTGTATTGTTATAGGGAGCTAAAGGAGACCTTGGTACAGTAGGACCGATGGGCCCTACTGGCCCTACAGGATCTCCTGGACACCCAGGACCCCCAGGCATTCCTGCCTCTGGTGAACGAAAATACAAACTACCGATCAAACACACTGAAAAATGAATGAATTCATTGTTTACTTGTGTGGGATGTGAATATTTAAAACGTGTGTGGTGTACAGGATTGTTTATGGTGGGGGAGAAAGGTGAGAAGGGGATGCCAGGTCCTCCTGGACAGTGTGACTGTGATTCTCCTGTTATTACGGAAGGACCTGGTAGCGCATCATTGCAGCGGCGCGGGAAATACGACAAAGTGTCAGCGGTGAGATCCCAACCTGACAAACACTGATGTGTTGTTTTTCCTGAGTGTCTTTTCTATGGAGATTAGGCAAGCTGTGTGTGTGTGGGAGGGGGTTTAATGGATTCATATCATTAATGGATTTAACAAAAATGAGTTGATTTCACTAATTAGAAGGTGTGTCTGAATACCTTTGGACATACATTTTAAAGGATTTTACTGATAAACACTGAAAATAGCATTTTACAGCACTGATGCAGTCGGTAGCCTAGTGGTTAAGGCATTCGCCCTGTGATCAGAAAGTCCAGGTTCGGTTCCCAAGACCGCTTGGCACCGCTGAGGTACCCTGAGCAAGGTACCGTCCCCACGCACTGCTCCCCGGGCACCGTGTTAATGGCTGCCCCCTGCTTCACTTGGTGAATGGGTTTAATGTAGAGGAAGTATTTCTTGCTGTTCACACTGTGTGCTGTGGTGTGTTCACGTATGACCAGATTGTCACTTTCACTGTGTGTATATATAGAAAGCAATATTTTGTATTAATGACATATCTGTGGTTGAAATTTGCTCAAAGCCAGTCCATGCGGTGTATGTTATTTTTGATAGATATTTGTGGTAAACAGTGAGAAGGAGCTGGATAACCTGAACACAGAGAACGCTCTCGCCTTCCGCAAGGATCAGAAATCTCTCTATTTTAAAGACACAGATGGATGGCAGCAAATTCAGGTACATTGTTTTGCTTCTTTGTCCATAGATGTGACAGTTTGTCTCTCTGACAGTCATCAAAAAGCTTGTGGATGCTGGAAACTGGCTAAAATATAGGGTGGCCAATAAACGTTAGTGTATCAAGTGAATTACACAGAATTAAACAGAAACAGTCTGTTAAGAAATAAAGGGGACTAAGAAAAGATGGAAAATCAATAATAAGTGTTTGGTGCACATAACCCACACAAATGTCATAAGTGGACCCTATAAAAATGTACTGTCAGCACTTTAGCCTGTCAGCAGTAGATTCTGTGTCTGTAGGTATTAGGTTTAATAAAAGACGTAGTTTGCTCTTCACTAAAGCCTCTCTTCCAGTTGTTCAATACATCAAGACTGGAAATCAAACCAGCTGTTTGATGTCATGTATATTAGAAATGTTGCTTATTTATTTTCACAGCTGCTCCCCTTCCAGTCAACAGAGAGAGCGAAGGGAGGATTGTGGTTGTGTGGTGATGGAGAAGTTCAGCCACTAAACGGAGAGGAATGTGATGATGGAAACAAGGTGGTCACTGACGGCTGTGTGGGTAGGTCATGGGTCAGACACACAAGCTTGCATGATTCACCATAGCTTTGAATGGGAGTTTACAAATTGTGCATACCTGATGATTTATCAGTGAATATCAAGTCAACACAAGGGTTTATTGTCATTTCGAACGTACACACACACACACACACACACACACACAGTCCCTCCGGTGACCAGGGTGCATCACCACAGCAGAACAGAACAGCACACGAGCAAAAAGGACACAAATTCTAGCAGTGGTTGGTACATATGCAAAAATGCAGAGCAGAATTGAACAGCAATGCATTTTATATGCAACTATAGCAGCAACAGTGCAGTCTGTGTTAATATTTCACCACCAGCATCCCTGTATGTTTCTCTGTAGGCTGCAAGAAAGCTTACTGTGGTGATGGATACCGGCATGATGGGGTCGAGGAGTGTGATGGAAAGGACTTTGGCTATCAGACCTGCAAGACCTACCTGCCAGGGTATGTGTCACATGTGCATTCATGCACAAATGCAAGTGTACAAATGAAGCTCTCATACACACTCAGATTTAAAGCTAGCAAGCCTCACAGATATCTGTTCTGGTGGGAAGAACACACACAAACGCATGATTGTGTAAGTGAATGTCCAGAATAACCTGTTGTTTTCACCAAATGAATACAAGTGTTAGTAGTTTGTTAGTATCACAGAAAGTGCTGACATTTTTGTTAAAATACTGATTTCACACACCAGGCCCAAATTTGATGAAACTGATACACTCAGATTTGGCCACTGAAGATTAAGGCGGGTTAATGATTAAGGACCAGTGTTATGTGTTGTCTCTTTCTGTTTGCTCAGGACATTTGGGCAGCTCAGATGTACCGATTCCTGCTTTATTGACTCTACTGGCTGCAAGTATTTTACCTGAGCTCCTGACACATGCATGTGCAGGAGTCGGCCAGAGAGACTCCAGTGTTTCATTTTGAAATGTTCTCAATATGGAGTATCTGATTATGGTTGCTCATGTTCACTCTTTCTTACTCACTCTCACACACATAGCCCCCCCCCCCTTTAATTGGCAGCTGCTGGCAGTTATGGACTTTGGAGGCCTGAACACTGTTCTGAACATCATGATTTTATGATTACGAATATGAATGTAAAGTATTTTCTATATGTTTTTATTCATTTTCTCTGTTTCATCGCGGTAACAATTTCATGCATGTGTTTGTGTGTTGATGAATGCAACTGATTGCATTAGCATGAAGATATGAGCTCAGTGAAAACCCGTGGCGAGTCACAGTGCTGCATGGAATACGAAGTATAATATCTGTACAGGAGCAGAAGACTAAAGAATGTTTTAGGATCCCTTGCATTTTTTATGGCTGGTGATTTTATGGCTGCTGGTGTTTGTACATTGAAATGTATTGAATGTGTGAATTAAACAAGTCAGAATAATGAATCTTAATGTTAAAAAGAATGTTTCCAATCTATTTGCTGACACAATTATTTATTCAGTCACATGTCATAGCAGTGATTTTCACACAGAGTATTTCCAGCTGATGGCACTGTTTCCCAGAATGTCTTGTCTTTGTACAGCTTAATCAGACAAAACGTCCAAAAGTGGCACAGACAGAAACTTGTGAGGAACACGCAGAATATGTGAGCTGTTTGTGAAATGCAGATTCTTGAAAAATATCACTTATTTATATTTTATGGGACAAAAGACAACAAACACTCTCATACAATCATTTTTGTTCATTTCAGTAGGTAAACTAAAGAAAGATATGTTAGCAAAATATTCCCGATGTCTCAACTAACTGTAGTTTGTGTAAAGAAGGAAATGTCAAATAATCTTTTTTTATTATTATTTATGGCATTTTAGTCAGTCTAGATGTTTGTTGCTGCTTCTTTCCGTTCATAATGTAACTCTTTTAATAAATCCTGCTATTAAAGTGACAGTCCACCTTTTTCAGTATAAATTTTTTTGGGCTGTGTGTCGAACATAACAGATGGTGCAAAAAGGATCAGAAATGAACACAAGCTTCAGGTTAAAAATGGTCCTGCACAAAAAACGCATCAAAGCAGGTCTGTGGCTGCATGTCCTCGTGTTATTTTTATGCTCATAAAATCATTTTTGCCATTATAAGCAGTATTGCCATTGTATATGTTACACTTACCTGTGTTCCTGAGAGGAGAAAAAATGGAACATAATGTATAGAAACATCAGTGTCCACAACCCTTAACTGAACACAAGACTCACAGTTTCAGAGAAGTTATTACGTTACCGATTAGATTTTGTTTTTCCACTCTGTTCATAACATCCATCCGTTAGAATACTGCATTGCTGCACTAGTACTGTATTAGTTTTTCCAAATCCCACTGAAGCAGGTTCTCCATCTTCTGTATTTTTTGACCTTATATTTGAACACATTTCACCTAAAAACTCCTGCATTTTGTTTACGAGTCTTGCTTTCCTTCCACCATCTCTTGACACATTCTTCTGGTCCTAGGACTGCTGGACAATGGCAGAAATTCATCCAAAGAAAATAGACATCACACTGTGTAGTTCGCTAGAAGATGTCTACATGCCAGAGTCATATACGATCAGCTTTAGAGATGGACAATGATCTTAGAATCCCAAGAATGAGAGAGCTCTTCCAAAGTGAGGTCTGCGGCTTTGGTTAGTGGTTAGGACGCTGTGCATTTCTGCCAAAAGCTTCAAATGTTTTTTTTTTTCCAGTCCATCCGAAAAATGTTCGAGGCAATTCTTTGCTCACATTTTTCAGACATCACCTTAACATGGGTATGGACTTTTACTCTGGTTACCAACAAGGATGATGACGTTAGCACCAAGCAAAACATTCGCCCTTTTCATCCCAAGTGGGTCCTCATGCAAGGCAGCTGAGATGTCACTGCAGGGAAGAAAGAAAATGAGAAGCTTCACTCTTGTTTTTGGTTTTAAATAAAGCAGCAACACTTCTTAACCTAATTCTTTAATAGATTAGCTTAACCATATATACTGATGCTGCAGTGAATGGACATCAGTAGCCACTATGTAGCATGATGTTATCTCAATGCTACATATAAGCTATTTGTTTTCAGCAACAATAGTATTATTAACACTTTCACGGTAGTCAGACATGCACACTATACAGTGTCATATAGTAATCTATAGGGTCTATAGATCATGTGTTTGCCCAGATCTTTATCCGTTTAAGATTTATAAGTAGGTTTTACACACAAGATGTAAGCAAAAGGTTCAGAGAGTGTCAGTTGTGGTATGGAACTGGAATCATCCTTTCCACACTGCACACACTGACACAGAGAATGAGAGAGATGTGCTGTACCTCTGTATTCTTTGCTTGGGTAAATTTTTGGGAAGGGCTTGAACTCTTCAGGAGGAGGGAAGTCCTCGATCGGATGGAAATGGAACTTGGACTCAAAGTCATCTTGAAAAAGATCAGACCATAAAGATTGTGGCTTGGTACAAAAGCAATCAATAGCAAATACGTTTTCTCACTCAGTGTTTTTGATCAATATATGATCTCAAATTCTCCTAACGTAGCTAACTTTATCTAGGCCTCTGTTCACACCTGGCATTAACATTCATTTTTGGTTTAATGTGGTCTAATGCATGTCTGAGCTGCACTATGATCCAATCGATTAAACCACCTCTGAAGGTGGGCAGGAATAAAAAAAGACCACATAATATCTGTAGTGTGATACGTCCACAACAGAAACAAAAGAATGCCTGCATCATCACACCAGAGATTATGGTGGCTTTTCTTTACCTCCTCTCCCTGCACATTTTCTTGGACAACAAGTGCATAAAAAGACACACTGTGTGTAAAAAGTATTGGGACACACATGGGCATCGTTAGGTCTGAAGCCCCCCCAAAATGATCCCAAGCCACCCTAAATATATAGCAATTATTATACTTTTTTTATTATATATCCAAACAGTTCATACACGATATCACTGAGCGCAGATACGCACTTTACAAATAGAAACAAGACTATGAATTGAAATGAAAAAAAATAAGTCTAGCTATCATCATTGAATTAAAATGATGTACTGGCTGTTGAAGCTGCTGTAGCTACAGTGGAGATCGAAAGTTTGGGCACCCCAAGTAAAAATGTGTATTAATGTGCATAAAGAAGTCACGGAAAGATGG
>JBBPDB010082846.1:0-27041 GCA_037974465.1 Brachypetersius altus
TACATCTTCTCAGTTATTTCTATGATGAAACTTTGAGAGATTAATTTTGAAGACCTCTTCTTTCATATAAGACCAAAAAAGAAAAAATGATATATTTGATGTTTTTCAACATAATCAGCCCGTATCTCAATAAATAGAACACCGACTTCCGACTCATTACGGCAGATCGGGTCACAAATATCATAGATATCATAGATTCATAAATGTCTTGCTACCGTCATACTGTTTGTACTGTTTTGCTGATCCCGACTCTGTAATTACACACATACAGGTGAAACAATGTTTCACCAAGAAAAATAATACAAAAAAACTTCACAACTATCACTTTTTTATTGTTGTGAAACAAAAAAAATCTTATAAAAATAAGGTTGCTCTCCTAACTCCAGCTCCTCAATAGTGTTACAGTCGTATACGGCTTTGGTCAAAAATGTGAAACAGCGCCAGCCCCAACCGCGAAAAGTAAGAGGAATAGCCTACTATTTCCCAGTTAATCAAATACACTATATTATGTTGTAAAATGCTGCCTACATTTGGTTTGGTCGTATATGAAATACAACCAAATTACAGTTCAGTACACTGCTCAGATACCGGTGCAGTTATTGCATGAGCAGTGATAGTTGATTCATGGCATAAATATTAACAGTTTATAACCGTTGAGTCTTCGCTGTTGCACCATAAAAGTCATACGAATCTACACGCCTGATATTTCTAGTTTGAGAAGCTTTAAATGTAGTTTGTCAAAAAAAAAAAAAAATGATTTGCAAATCCCAGGTCAGGTCACTCAGCCAAGACATGGTTCATATTATGCTTCTTTAGTTTAGGCCTGAAGCTACTAGGCACACATTGTTTAAAACACAGCAGTTGCCCAAATATATTCAATATGTTTATTATTTGTCATGTACACAGTTATATGAATACAATGTGCAGTGACATGTAACCCTGAATTTCATCTGAAAAAGAGGAACACTGTAAAATGGGTTTATTTTGTATTGCATATGAAATAATAATAGAAACAAATATAATCGCTATAAATATAACAGTATATACAGTGGATATACTAAATGTATCTGTTAGTATGTACAGTGGAAAATAAATACAGGAGATGTGCATGCTGACATACTATTCCTCTTGAGTCTGTCAGTACTCTGCACTCAGTATTTCTGTAAAGATATATCACTGAAACATCTCAAATATCACACCCAAGTCATTACAGTAGCGCAAAGTTGAATGGGATTTGAGCAGGTTGAGAGAATGGAAAGTATTTGGCCTATTCTGTGTAGGGGTGTAACGGTACACATATGTCACGGTTCGATACGTACCTTGGTTTCGGGGTCACGGTTCTGTATGGTTCACGATACAGCAAAGTTAAGCAACAAAAAGTTCTAAAGAATGAGGCTTGGTGTGTTTTTGTTTATTTTAAATAAACAACAGTGTATTAACCAGTAAACACACACACACTTGCTTATATTTTCATGTATGTGTAAGTGTTACGCCAGTAGGTAGCATTATTGCACCACACTACAACCCAGGTATATGATTTACTTGCGCTTTTTGGTCCCTCCGTGATTTCGTATTACTTCAATCACGTATTACTTCAATCAATGAATACGGGTACCGTTACAGCCCTAATTCTGTGGTGCATGTTGCAAGTTTCGCAGTGTAAGACTTCAACAAATGTTGCTATGTGGAAGCATTATGAGATTGTGATCCCAGTTTTTTGTGCAGTCCTACTCATCAGACATGTTACCTTGGAAACATAACATTAAGAGCCGGTTTCTTGAATATGAGTCATAGAAGAAAATCCTACTCAAAGAAGGTAATGTCACTTCAAAGGTGATTTTCCATTAAAAAGACTGAAAAGACTTGGCTGTCTAGACGTGTGTTTAGTCTGTGTCTGTGAAACCGTCCCAAAGTAATTTTTGAAGTTTTTTGTACAATCGCTTCTATTTAGTAGCTTGTGGAAGCTCAGTGGCTTGTATATGAGGTGTGACTTGACTCTGTGTGACTTCTGGTTTAGGATGGCCTCTCGCATTGGGCTTGACATGACAGCAGGGCAAGCGAAGCACCAGGTGTAGCATAGCATGCAAGCAGCAGCTGAGTGCTGCCACTAAGATGGTGAACATCTTCACATCATGGTTTTGCTGGCAATTGTTGCTCCCTGATTCAGCCATCATCTTGATCCTCTGGATGTGGTACGGCAAGAAACAGACCACAAACAAAACAACCGAGGCCAGGATTTTCCTCCTCACTTTCAGGCCTCCTCCTGGCCCTAATCCTATACTAACCATACTTCCCTCTCTTGCCTTCTGCAAGTGGAAAATCAGCAGGCCATAACTGGCCAGCATCAAACCCAAGATGAAGAAGAACATCCCAACACCTGTGGCATGGAGAGCATTCATTTGCTCTGGTCTTTTCATGGTCTGGTCAAAGCAAGAGCCAACTCCTTGGCTTCTAGAAAACAGGTAAACCTCATATGCCTTAGCAACACATATAATGACTATTCCCAGTACCCAGGTAGCGCCACAAAGGACCCAGCAAATTTTTGGCCTCTTGAAGGCCAGTATAAGTCCCCAACGTGGCTGTACCACTGTGGCATAGCGGTTGATGCTGGTCCACAACAAGAAGCACATGTTACAGTAGAGGTTGATGTAAAAGCAAGAGACCGTTAAAAACCTTGTAGTCAGGCAGATGGTACTATCAGCGTTCCATTTGAGACCAGAGTAGTTAAATGCTGTTCTAAAGGGGAAACTGCAGCAGGCCATCAGGTCTGACACCACTATGTTTAGGGTGAAGATGACTGTCGGCGTCTTCTCCGAGCGCCAAAGATCCAGCATGGCAAGTCCATTGACCACAAAGCCCAGGAGGGTCAGGGTGAGATAGATCCATGGAAGAACGGTCTTTTGGAAGTCTCCAGGCACCGGTAAACACCTTTTAAGCAAAGACAAGGTTTCCCGTTAACGTTAAGAGCTCAACTTATTAACTTTTTATTGCAAGTTTCATTTCCCACACTTCTTTTTAGAACTTCACACCTACTTAGGTGAAAATACACGCTACCTTCTGCATGATTGTAAAGAAGCTTTTTGAGGACAGCAGAGCTTATTATAACCTTTCTTTTAACAGTTTCATGCATGTCTAAACACAGAAGCCGGGCTGGTATAAATGGGTCCTTGAAATTCGTGCCTTGCGAAAATCAGGGCCTATATGAACAAAAGTATTGGGACACACCTGTTTTTCAGGGTTTGGATTACGCCCCTTACTTACAGCGAAGGACAATCTTAATGCTTCAGCATACCAAGACATTTTGGACAATACTCCGGCATGGTGACAGAGGTGACAGAGGAGAGGAAAAGCGACTTTAGACTGGAGGAAGAAACCTTAGGAGGAACCAAGACTCAAAAGGGGAACCCATCCTCCTCTGCTCGTTACTCGCCAGCGAGGGAGTATAGAGGATTATCACTGTATATAAAGGATTAACAGTATTTTAATTGTAATTAGTCTTGATCCATATGTGAAAGTAAGCCATGTTGGGTCATTTGAAGTCCTCAAGAAGTCAGTATTTAGTTTCTACAAAGTGCACAACATAGGCAGTATGGAGCCATTAATGAGGGATTTATACTGCCTGTAAGATCCAGCTTCCCAAAAACATGCACTGGCATGATGAACTCAAACAATATGGATGTCTACAGTAGCATCTTTGTACATTGTTACTTTCCTTATGATAAATGCATGAAAAAGTTATATGCAGCTGCTTTACAGTAGTTTTCTAAATTGGAATAACGTCAATAGACAAGTATGTTCTTATAGGGCTCATATCAATTCACACAATATAACTAATATTTTACAATATGATAGTATAATCTGTACAAAAACTGTAATGCTAACTTCACTAATATAATAAGAATGCAAAAATATCCCGTTTTTTTAAAATTCCTAGTGTTTGTAATATTACCATTTTGCGAGTTAGGATGGAAGATACCATTTTAAGTTTATATGACACCAGTGGGGTGTAACTGAGCAAAAAGCAGATCGAACCATGCATTGATGTATGAAATCTATTGTTTTATTTTTGTTTTTATTTTTTATGTAAAGTTTTAGTCATAGTATTTTTACGCAGATCATTCTGTGAGCAAAAAATGCTTATAAGTACCTGACAACGGAGTTAATTAGTTCAAGGAATGCAGTTCAGAAAAAAACGCCTGTTTGTTTTAGGTGGAGGAGTAAATGATTTCATTTAATTTTGAATAGCTTAAATTATTTGTCAGAAATGTTAGCACATTTTTTCCACTGTTTTATAAACCAGTTGAGATTTTGACCCTTTTGACACTCTTGTCGAGCTAGGCTACACATTTTAAAATCACTTTCGTAGTTTATTTGCTTATAACAGTGATTGTTGTTTTGTACAAATCAGCATTTAAACTTTTACATGTAACTTGTTATTAGACAACTCATTTAATCGTTTTCCTGTTACAGTGCTTAAGGAGCTATGTTGCTGCAGTGCATGAAATATCGATGTTATTGGCTATAAATGATTGATAGGTTTGCCGTTATTACGATATATTATTATTATTTCCTGCCACTTGGAAGATCTGGCGCTACGTTGACTGTCCGTGTAATTATGTCCATTTTTAAGTTAGTGAGGATAATAATTTGTATCATACTTTGATACAATACTCATGTGCTTCCTAGACATATGTAAAGCTTAGTTGTGGCATTATTTCCCACCATTAATATTCACACTAAACGCTGGTTCTTAATTCCTCAGATGTCTGTGCACAAGACACTTTAAAGCCACGTCTGTCTTCACCCATAGGGACTCAATAATTAGCCCACAAGTTAAAGCGGTCATATAAGAAAAGGGAAGTAACAAATAAAGAAGCAGAAAATGTACAGCTAGTATGCACTTTTATGTCTTTATGACTATCAAAGTTGAGCTGTCAAGATTTATTCAACTTGATTTTAAAAATCAATGTACCTTCATGGTAAATCAACCGTTATTCACTGGCTTTGCATAACATATTCTGTTGGAACTTCTTTCTCACATTGGCAAAGATACATACGTTTATAAGCCCTTTTTGCAAAATGCTCCCTTATTTAAGTTTGTTCCAGTGAAGAATATTGAGATCTTTGAAAAGTATGCATGTTATTGTTGTTTAGTACAGTAGTAGATTTACAGATTAGAGTGTTATTGAGCATATTTATCATACTAAATTACTCAAAAGCCAATTTGACAGTTAAGTGCAAATACGTGCTGCTGCTCTACTCCCAGACCAGAATAAGGAGACGAGTTGATTGGACCTTCGTCTATGAATGTCTTTTGCTAAATATAAACAGATGATAGCCAGTAGAGAAGAACAAGGTGACATGTACCTGTTCGAGGTGTCGTTGCTGTCTGTTCCGTGGATACTAATGGAATAAGTTGCAGAACTGCTATTCTCTGACATACTGGTTTTTTGTTTTTCTTGTTGATTTCCTTGTAGTTTCTGATGCTGTTTTCTTTGCATCTACCCGACACCTTCTGAGCACAATCGCTAAGTGGGGGAGGGTTTGACTCATTAATATGGGAACTTGGCAGCAGCTTCTCTGACCACATCCTGCACTCACTTCTTAACTAGTCACTGTCTGCTTGTTTTGATGCATGCATCCTTTTTTATCATTAGCTATAGCAGTGTTCTTCCAGTAGAGGTCACTCTCTGTTCGCGGCTGTTTTTAGTCTGAAAATTCTGTGATTGTTTTGTATTTTGGTAAGAAATCAGCAGCAGCATGCCTCTGAAACCATGTACGTTACTGAATTCCATTAACATATTACTGTTATCAGGGCTGTTGAATTGAAGTTTGGTGCAGCCATGACTAGAAAAAAAACTCTCTTTCACATCAAAATCTATCAAAAACAACATTCATTGGCTTGCTGTTGAAAGTGGGGCTTACACTTACAAGAAATATTAATGCAATATTATGATTAATAACATCTTTATTAGAGAAGTAAAACTGACAGTGTGTTTTATACATCATATTAAAACTTCTTTTTATAAAAATGTTTATAAATGCTTATAAATATAAGAAATATAATAGAACTTTGTGTGTAAGCATGTGTGTGTGCGTGTGTGTGTGTGTGTGTGTGTGTGTATGACAGTACAATGCAATACAGCTGGTACATTCTTTAACTAAAGTGCATTTAACAAAATTCTAATGACATGAATAAACAATTTTGAAAGGTCATAGTGTTTTCTGAGGATAGCTTTTGTGAGTCATATGAATGCATCTTGTTATGAGTATCGTCTTTTGCTCAGCACATCGGTGGATCCGACATTTGTCTTACAGGCACAGTGGGCAGTCCTTTAATGAATTTTTATGAAAGAAGCCCTTTTAATGAAAAATTGAGTGAAAACATTAATTGGGTGCGTCATGTTTCCACTAGATTCATTTGAATGGTTTTTCTTCGCAGAGTGGTGATCTCACTGTCTGTAAGATGCTCCCTTTGAATTCTCGCTGTCTCATTGCTAGAGCTGGTAGAACTTCCCGGTGCCCTCCGGGAGATGCATTTGCACAACAACTGCTGAACTGCCTTGCGCACTGAGCCACACAACACAAAGTACATAACCGGATCCAGGCAGCTGTTGAGAGCAGAGAACAGCAGAGCAATCTCGTTAGTTTTGTCCACCTTGTCAATCCACTGGCAGGTGACATTCTTGATCTGTGAGTGGATGTAGAAGATTCTCACCAAGTGATAGGGTACAAAGCATATGGTGAAGAGAAAAAGAACAAAGAAGGATTTGCGAGCTGTTCTGCTGTACTTGACTGCGTTGGGAAGATCAGGCTTCTCCTTAGAGACGCCAAGCAGCCCCACTGCGATCTTATAGTAAGACATTACAAGGGCACCATAGACCACCCAGAACACCACCACCGTAGCAATGTTGATGTAGGCTTTCCATCTGACATCTGTCAGTTTTTTGTAATGGAAGCACTTATTGGGCAACATGTTCTTTCCAGAAAAGATGATAAGTGGTAAAATCAAAGTGATAGAGATCAGCCAAAGAAGACAGCAGGCGAACATGCTCTGCTTTCTGCCGAGAAACTTCTTCCTGCTGGTAATCCTCTGCAGCTTAATGTAACGATCTACACTAATCAAACCCAGCAAGACGATGCTTACGTACATATTCATGTAGAAGACACTGCCCACCACCTTGCAGAGAATGGGCTTCAGGAACCAGCAGTTATTGTTGATGTGGTAGGCTATCCGGAAGGGCAGGCAGATCATGAGGAGCAAGTCGGCCACGGCCAGGTTAATGAGGAAAACTCGCACGGAGTTCTTCTTAGAGTGCAGGCGAAAGAACACCCAGAGAGCCAGGAGGTTGCCAGTTACTCCAAACAGGAAGAAGACTGAGTAGCAGACAGCCAGCATGACCCGGAGGCCACTACCGTCTAAACTGCAGTTGGTCTGGTTGTCTTGAACAATGAGTTTTGTAGTGTTGGCATTGCAGGCTGCCATCATAGTCGGTTTGAATTTCCGAGCTCTGAAAAAAGAGTATGTTTTTTAAAGTGACATTACTGCTTAACCAAGGCTGTTTTACATCACACTCTAACAGCTCCTCAAAGCTTTGCATGTCACATGTCTATCACAGACTCTCAGTACAAGAAAGAAATGTTTCACCAGATTAAGTACAAGCATACAGCCATACAGCCCCCAATAATGCTTGGTTAATTTTCTACAATGTATAAACACACACATAAAAATTTTTTTTTTCCAGGATTCAGCAGATAGTCATTGTGCATCCCTTAATTCCACTTAGAAAATCAACAAAATATATTTTTTTCCAGGGCTACGTAAACTTTTGCTGGTCTACTTAGAGTCTAAATGCTCTTTAGATACTGCAAAGATACTCACCGGATGAATTCCTACAGGATGCTTATCCAGATTCTCTTCCACAGCTTAAGGAATGGAAAAGCACAGAATTGCAAGCCTGTGCGCTGGTAGTTCCTTTCTTTCTGTCTTGATGTTTCCCCTAAACTCTGTCCCGTCGTGTTGCTGACAGCTAAACAAGTCTGAAGCACAAAGTGCAGCCCTTTTAAAGACTAAAGGGAAGCAGCAGCCACTTTTTTTAAAACCACAGCACCGCCACATGCTCTGACACTAAAGTCGTTCTAGATCATCTAGTTTGAAGATCTCCTTTCACCCACATTCGCCAAAACAGTTACTACAACAGCAGATAATAAAATTTGTCTTTACAACTTGCCTGTGAATAATGAGCCATGTACAAACATTGTGAGGGATACACAGATCTGCAGAGGCTCGTGTTTGACGATTTTATGTTTCTAATGTCTTTAACATCTCATTTCTCATCACCAAAAGGTCAGACATCACAGTCCTGTCACGGCAGTTGTCATTACTCACCTTTCTGCTTCGTTTAGTCTGTCTGGTATAACAATGTGTGTCATTACGTTTCTTTTTCACTCCCCCTGCAGCCCCACTGTGTGTTGCTGGCATCAAAGGAGAATTCCGCTCCGGTGAAGCTGGGCGGCTTTGGAGTTGCTATACAGCTCGGAGAGTCGGGATTAGTGGCAGGAGGTAAGCGTGATCATACTGCAGGTATTACTGGAAGCTGTCGGGGAAAAGGAGTGCAAGAAATGGTTGTAAACCATTTATTCTGGACAAAAAGAACAGCTATAAAGACAATGTGATCCCTGATCAGCATTTTACTTTTTAGTTTGTCCTAAACTGTCCTAAAAATGAATAAAGACAGTTTAACTTCCAAAGTTTCCATCAACTTTACTCATCTAACAATTAACAAATATTGATTGGTTTTTTGTTTTTTTTTTGAATAATACAAAGTTTTTTCCAGTAAATCTTCAATTAACTGGATGTCCATTCACATGTTCAGAATGTGTGCCCTGTTGTTCCTGTCACCACCACTGAAGCAAATCAGAATGTCAAAAAATCCACTGGAGTGGCTCTGGCTGACTTGTTTAACATCGCGATTATTCGCTTTCGCAGACGGTTTGAAACAAAAACGGAGGACCCATTTAAAGACTCGTTGATAGAATCATGTGTGATAAGAAGTGTAATGTTGTTGCCAATAACCTACTGAGACTTTCTGTATCTGCTTTGCAGATTTGAATAGATGATAGATAGAATTTTGGCTCTTTCTTCATTTTCAATATACTGGGATCTGTATTACTGGGCTGCTGGTTATGATCAGCTGGTTTTAGAACATACTGGAACACTTCAGTAGAATTTGTTCTGTTTAAGCTCCTTAAATATTAGGAAACAAGTTTCAGGACAGTGTGAGAACCAGAAGAGAGTACTAAGTGCTGAATCTTAATGTAGGCGAAGTGCATCAGGAAAGGAGTTTCTCTCAGATCAGATGAGTCTTCAGGAGGTTTTTGAAGAGATTCTGCTGCTATGGTCACCTCTGGCAGCTCATTCTACCAGCGGATATCCACAAAATAGAAGAGTCTGGACTGGGTTTGCCTTGTGTGTAGGGGTGATATAGAGCTTTAGGTTACTGTTTAGTTTGCCCAAAGCGGAATCTAGGTCATTTAGACCACTTCCACCCTTGGGTGTGATGAAGTTAATATGCAGTCTTTTTTTTTATATGCAACAATGCTGATAGTCTGAAATCTTCCCAGGTCCAGTCTTTCAACTGTAGTCCTAGAGCTTGAGTGTCAGATTCTGACAACTATCAGCTCTGCTCCAGTTTTCTGTGCACCACAGCACATCTTTTAGTGTTTTCCACTTAAACCCCTCCAGACCACACGTAGGTATGGCATGAAACAGAGAATGTGCACCATTCTAAAGATTTAAGACCAAATTAAATGGTGTGGTACCTCAGCTGCTTCTACCCTAGTCTCTCCACCTCATCCGTTTCAGGCAGGAAACAGGCAGTTTGTGGGGTTAGTTAATAAACCCCCCAAAACAAGCATTATTTATTTATTTTACAGTACATGCGACCAAGCCGACTGTAAATGTAACTTGCGTTACATGTAAGTTTGATGTTCGTGAGTACACTGTGTGGTAAAGGCACGTCTTCATGTGCCCTGATGCCCTGTAACCTTCCATCAAGACACAGCCTGCTTCCTGTCTTGCTACATAGCCCATAACTGCTGATCTCATGTGAGCTGTTTCCTTCTTGCTTGACCTCTGTAACTTAGTCCTGGTATGAATTTAAACATTCACAGGCCCCACCACAGTTCCACTGAATTACTGAGAATTACTTTTCATATTATCCAAATTCAGAACTGAAACTGTCATATGTTTCCTGTGAATGCAGGTGCATGTAGTTGCTTGAACTGCTGCTTTCAGGAAAAAAGGTAACGAGTATACAGAGTTCACAATGTGTGATGCTCTGAAATATTGTTCTCTTTACATTGGGATGATGGTATCCAAATACCCTGTATGTCCAAATCGAGATTATTCCTGGAATCGTGGGTATTAATAGGGAGTTTGTCCCTCTTAACTACAGTTACATCCTCTACTCTTGTTTAAAGGGTTTACACTAGATATTGAAACATTGATGTGAGGCCTTGATTGCATTCAGCCACAAGAGCATTAGTAGGGTTTTGGTACTGGTGATTAACGATTATTTCTGGACACCACTCCAACTAAAAAGTATTGAAGGAGCTCTATCTGTTCCACAGCCTAATACTGTACCATTTGCCTTTGCTCTGGAGTGCCCCCTTCTACTGCCAGTTTCTTTGGAGGTTATGCACTTGTGTCAGCAAAGTGTACACCTTAAAGTAGCTGAAATCGCTATTTAGAAGCGCATCTGATGATTTTTAGACATACAGCTCTGGAAAAAAAGAGACCACTGCAATTTGCTTTTTAAATCCGCATCTCTATGAGTGTGAAAACCATTCCATGCCAGTGTCTGTTAAATTCCTACACTTTCTGCTTTATGATGTACTGAATAGTGATCACCTGAATCACATCTTATTTAATGAGGAAAAGTATAAAAACCACTACTGTACTCTCACAATGTGACCCGTTGGATGGTGAAACACTACTAGAAGTATGTCAAAGATAAATTATGCTTTGAAGAACAATATTTTTATTTGGAAATTAGAAGAAATATTGTCAGCAGTTCTTAAAAACAGGCAAAGCTGTTCAGTTCAGTGCTTGCACCTATAAAGGATGAAACCTGAGAAACTAAAACTTTTTGCAGTGGTCTCTTATTTTGTCCGGAGCTGTAATTCACTGGCCAAAAGCATGGTCAATATGTGTGTTGACATTGTATGTGCATCTTATCTGTGCTGCAGGCCGGGTAGGCACCCCTCACTTCATGGCTCCTGAGGTGGTGAAGAGAGAACCTTACGGGAAGCCAGTGGACGTGTGGGGCTGTGGAGTCATCCTCTTCATCCTGCTGAGTGGCTGCCTGCCCTTCTATGGCACAAAAGAGCGCCTCTTTGAGGCCATTATCAAGGGCAAATACAAGGTAGTTGCTGTAATTACACATACTCTTAAATAGTTCTATGGAAAAAAAAAACAGTTATAGTACTTTAACATTGTGTGGAGTTTCTTTATAGAGCTTCTTCACATTTACACATCTTCAAAAGACCATCCATTGTAATCGGAGATGTGTTCACCAGCAGACTAGTTAAAAAAAAAAAAACAGTTAAAAAAAAGCTCATTTAAATTGTTTTACACAGTTTGCTGTGGAACCGGCTTCATTTTGTCCAGTATTTCCACACCAGTAAAGAACTATGAGTTTGAATATAGCAGAAACTTTTTTACAGCAGTTTCTGTTACTTTTAAGGCTTTGACCTCAGCTAGTCGGTCTATTCAGCTCCTACCAACAAATATTAATTTATACAAAGTGACATCAAATTTTTTTTTTGTCTTGGATATCTCTCAGTCAGGGCTATGTCTCTCTCCCCCCCCCCGGCAATAACACTAATGTACTGTATTTGAATGATGAATAAAATTGTACAATTTACCATACTGGATACTTACAAGCAAACCCTTATTGAAATGTTTTTATAGGGTTTTTCAATGCAGTTCTGAAGTTATTTTTATCTCAGTCATTTTTGGAGAGAGATTTCCTTAGAAATCCTAATTGCTCTCTAGCTGCTCAACCCCAAATCATAACATTACACATTGTCATAGTTAACAGTGTTTACAGTTAATCTGATAACAGGGTATAACATTTACTTATTTAAATATACTTTTATTTATTTTTCGCGAGAGCATTGTGAAAAAAAGGTTTTACCTCATAGCTTAGCACACATACATAAAGAGTGTGTAGTATCTCACCTCTCTTCTGTATGTTTGTACATTTTGTTTGTGTATGTAAACCCTCTGAAGATGAACCCACGCCAGTGGACCCAAATCTCAGAGAGTGCTAAAGACTTGGTGCGACGGATGCTGATGCTGGACCCTGCTGAGAGAATTACTGTGTACGAGGCCCTCAACCATCCCTGGCTGAAGGTACCCAGCACTTCACTGCATACACATCCTGACCAGCTTCAGCACCAGCCCAGACTCAGCTTCCTGGTGTGAGGTGCTTGGAACAGGTCTAAGTTAAAGAAGCTGTGCTCAACTTTCTACACAGGGGTCATGACCGCTGAGTTTGCGAAAATTTCACTAGAACCACTTTATGGTTTTATCACATGCTGCTGTTGTGGCATGTAGCAACAAGTGAAACATTGTGTGTTCTGCACTGGTGCCCACCCTAAACGCTGTATCAGTTAACAGAAGAGAGTCTGCATCACTTTGTTGTGACTGTACTGCTGGTCTGCTAGACTAGGTTCAGCAATACTGTGGATTTTTTTTCTGTGGGTCTTTTGGACAGTAGATCTTTTTCCCATATTTTCCACGTCACACAGCACAGCATGTGAACAGTCCGAAATTCTTTCTCTGTATTTAACCCTTTCACCAAGTGAAGCACTGGACAGCCTGCGATGCAGCATCAGGGCAGCAGTGTGTGGGGATGGGACCTTGCTCAGTGTACCTCAGTGGTGCCACTAGCAGTCCTGACATTCAAATCTACAACCTTCCCTATGCAGGGGCAACTATTAATATCATGTTTTGTAAACCTGGTTTAAAAATGTCTGGACCCCATTATAGTTTCTGCTTATTTCCTGAGACAGCCTTATTTGTGCTGGCCAAACTAAGAACTGAAACTAATATGCAGCCTTCTCTTCCCTGTTGCTGCAGGTGCCTATTGTTACAAAAAGTTTTACCAATGTGTCACCAATATGCTGTCAGTCAATGAGGAGTAGTATCTAAATTATGTGTGCAATAATAATAGACACTTTTAGACACATCATTCAGCCACTACCCCTCATAATATTATTAATAATAATAATAATAATAATAATAATAATAATAATAATAATAATAATAATAATAATAATAATAATAATAATAATAAATAATTATAATAATTTTGCAGTTACACTGAAATTGCACCTTTGACAACCTCAAGGTCAGCTTAACAATACTTTCAAAAAATGGATTTTAAAATATGGTTTAAAGAAGAGACTTGATGGAGGAAAGACATGTACAGTGTCATGTGTGCAGATTTTTGGGGGAGTTTCAATAATCATTGTGGGAGATTACAAAGGCATAAATCAGAAGCAGTTTTGAAGTAAGAATACTGAATCCACATTCAGTAAGGTTGTGATTCAAATTCCAGAGCAAAACAATTTTTGCAGGGACATCATTTGCAGGGACAAAGTGGGGAGGCAGGGAAACGTTTGGGAGAACAATATATTAGCAACAGTAGCAGTGGAATCAAACTAGTGACCTTTAAAAACATATATTCAAATGACACAGCCTCATGAAAATCAAGACTTTTAATGATGACAGCTAGACCGCCACCTTTCCTTTTGAGTGCGTAAAAGGAAGCCCTTTTTCGGGGGGATTTTTTTTTTTTGCAGAGAGCTCAGAAGTGCCAGGTAAGTGTGGTTAACTGCAGCTGTGTCACACAAGGACACACAAAGAAACGTCATTCTTTGAAGATCAGCATAGCCATACAAGACAAAATCCATGAGCAGAAGCACCGTTTAAAGGACAACCTTTATGTAGTGACCAGAATGTGGGTAGTGGGAAAAAAAACAATTGCTCGCAACTGGTGCAACTAGATTCAAGATTCAAGCTGAGATGGGCCAGTTTATGAACAGAATGAGATCAACATTCATTACCACAAGTAACATAGACACTTGTGTGAGTAATATCCAAACCAAAGCATATTAACTGAGGGAAGTTTTGAAATGATGAAAATGAGTTTAGCTCCATTATGGAGCTACAACACGATAAGATGCTACATGTTACACAGTGTAACACCGCATTAAAACAGAGCTACATGTTACAGTGTCACACAGCGTTACAACAGAGCTACATGTTACATTGTGCTACACCACGTTAAAACAGAGCTACATGTTACAGTGTCACACCATGTTAAAACAGAGCTACATGTTACATTGTGCTACACCACGTTAAAACAGAGCTACGTGTTACACAGTGTTACTCCATGTTAGGACAGAGCTACATGTTACACAGTGATACACCACATTAAGACAAAGCTACATTTTACTCTCTGTTACACCACGTTAAGGCAGAGCTATGTGTTGCACTCTGTTACACCATGTTAAGACAGAGCTACGTGTTACACAGTGTTACTCCATGCTAAGACAGAGCTATGTGTAACACTTCGTTACACTATGTTAAGACAGAGCTATGTGTAACACTTTGTTACACTATGTTAAGACAGAGCTATGTGTTACACAGTGTTACTCCATGTTAAGACAGAGCTACGTGTTACACACTGTTACACCACATTAAGTCAGAAAACGGCCAGGCAACTTTTCACAGTAGCTTACCTAGCATCCACAGCCTTGCAGACATTTGGAAACCCTGCAGATGAGTCAAGAGGCGTGGAGGGCACAGAGCAGGCTTGATGAGGTCACCAGTAAGTGATAATGGGATACCAACAGCAGATGTGTTAAAAGTCAAGGAACTAGAATTAAGCAAACAAAGAGAGTCCAAAATAGGAGGCAGGCATCAGACCCTTGAGAGTAATCACCCCAGTAATGTGAGGTATACTGCCCCAGCGACACTGCAGTATTTTTTTGTTATGTGCACCTGTCAGAAACATCCACCTAATGGAACCACTTTATTGGTTTACAATTAGAGACTGTAATAGTGTTGCACCACAATTTCTCAAATCATTGTTTGTTTATCAAAGGACATCAGTGACTTGTCATTATCAGTGCTCTGCTGAAAATGGTTCGCCAACTAAACAAGTCCTTTGCTGGTTCCACTAACACAATCTGAAAACCAGACTGCAGCTTCAGATGTTCTACCATCTGCACATGTATAAAAATAAGTTGCTTACAAACGTGTAAGAAAATTTTACAGTGTAAATGGAATACAATGTCTCTAAGTATGTGTGTGTTTCAGGAGAGAGACCGCTATGCCTACAAGATCCACCTCCCTGAGACAGTGGAACAGTTAAGAAAGTTCAATGCCCGGAGAAAGCTCAAAGTAAGGCTGAACCTTACACTGTTCTGCTGTGTGTATAACCTGATAATACCTGATACTCAGGCCAATACAAACCCTTACCTCTTGAAGACTGTACTGGTCATTTATGGATAAAGACTGGTTAGCTTAAACAATCTGTAAAATAGAACTAAAAGAAGATTTCCCCAAAGTTTCCCAAATCATCCCCATGTATTGTAAGCCATTATATAAAGGGACAGATTGGATCATGCCTGTCCCTCTTTTCTTAAACATGGTCTATAAGAGAAAAGAGAGACATGTATGGCTTGGGAAACAGCAGGAATCTAGGCTTCTTTTAGCTCACTTTTATTTAAAAGAGCGACGGATGTGATTGGGTCATGGATGCTCCCTTTCTATAATGTCTTAGAGTGTCTGAGTAGTCACTTTAGAGACCAGACATTAAGATGGAAGGAGCTGTCCCAACCAAGTATGATATTTTCTTTACATTATAAGCATTTTATGTTTGTGTTCAGGGTGCTGTGCTAGCAGCGGTGTCCAGCCACAAGTTCAACTCCTTCTATGGTGACCCACCGGAGGAGCTGGCCGACTTCTCTGAAGATCCCACCTCATCTGGTACTCATCTATCACAACACGGCTTACATGCACTTATCTCTTTCCTTCAAGGCTGTTCTCGCTACGCAGTTTTAATTTGCCACAGAAATGACATTCTTAAGAGGAGACACGTCAGGCAGAACTGATTGTTAATTTAATCAATAACATCAAACTCAGAAGAAACATTATTTCAGCATGTTTAGTTCAAAATGTTGTAAACTGTCATGATGGTTAGCTCCAGCCTTTCTAAATATATACAGGGTAGGCCATAAGTTTCCATACATAGGAAAAATAAACATTTTATTTTGGACAACCTTTTTTATTTATATAATGCCTTCTACATGATTGCCATTTTAGTATGTGTTTCCGACTGTTGGTGAACACGCATTAGCACAGTTGAAGTTATGCTTGTAATGGCGTTGGTGATACGTTCCTTGAGATGTTATGTCTCGTATCTTTACCTGATGGCCTCATCAGTATAATTTCAATTCATTGCTCTTTCATCAAACGCATCTTCTAGGGTATCTGAAGCATAAAAACATATACATTATACATTTTCCTATGTATGGAAACATATGGCCCACCCTGTATATATTCAGATTTGGAGGGTTAGAGATTGTAGCTGGAGCTAAATAACAGTTTACAACATTTACTATATATATATATGTGGGTGGGTGGGTGGGGGTGTGTGTGTGTGTTCACTATATATGTCTTAATGATTATGAAGAAACGTAAATATTTATGAATGCCGGTGTTCTAGAAGCTAGTAATTTTGGTTCTGAAAGTTTTAAGATATATATATATATATATACTTATTTATATATGCTACTCCCAGGCAGTCAGATATTTTAATGTACTCTTCAGGAAATGTCTTAAAGGCTTTCCTTTTCAGTTCAGTCTTTAAACCTGACAAGTTTCAGAAGAATGTTCTTTGTTAAGCCACACAGTGACCTACATATCATTTAGGCTTAACAAAGCCACCTAACTTGAACCATGAACCAGTGAAGAAACAGGTGCAGATGAGTCCAGATGAGCAGGCGGTGATCAGTGTACTGGTGGTGCTGAATGCTGAGTGGTTGGAACTCCTTTATCTAGGCTCCTTGAATCTTTAGGCACTTTGCATCCCAAACTAATGCAGTACTGTTTCTTTCATTATTATTTACTCAGTCTGCCAAATATAAGACAGTTTAACAGCAAAATATAGAGAAATAAGATTTCAGTACTGTATATTTATGGAGACAGATGTATGGAGATATGGTGCATATTCTTGACTAAAACAGATCAATTCTTAAAACTTTCAGAACCAAAATTTGAGGCTTCCCATTACTCTCACTGAGTAATGCAGATCAAATGGCCATTCTTAAAACTAGAAGACCAGCATTCATAATTATTTACATGTTTACTCCTAACCATATTCAGAACTGTTTTTAAAGGATGACCTTCTAAAATACTACACCACTAACCACATTTATGCTAGATTTTGTACTGAAATCAACACAGTGTGGTGTTTCCTTGATTAGACAATAAACCAAAATGTTTTCAATAAACTGTTCTACAAACTTCTTTCCATGTTGGGTGTCTCAACAATAAAAGAAAAAAAAAATTCCAAAATTCCAAAATTAGCAATGCATATCTTGCCTTACTGTCTTGTTTAGATATTTTGTGTGCTATTAATGCCTCTTTTATTTTTTTACACCCATGCAACACTTCTTGCATCCTGTTTTCAGAAAGCCTTGTCACCTCAAGCTGATTTAATAAGATAAGATAACTGACATGTTATGAACCCTAGCCCTAACCATCAAGTTGATTTACAGCTTATGTTATGTAGCAAAACTACTGAAAGCTAGCACTGGTTAATTAGTCATTGTCTGATGTAAACATATGTTTTGATAGCTTTGAGCGGTTATCATTGTGTTTATGACGTCCATCACTGAATGGGTTGTTCTGTGTAAATCTAAATGTAATCTTATTGTTTGTCCCAATGCTGGCCTTTCCCCAGGACTGCTAGCAGCAGAAAGTAGGTATCACTATCTGCGTCACTGTATCACTTCTCCTCATTTATAGATTGGATGGCTTCCCAAATTATCTTTCATATCCCTAACTTTGACATCCAGCTCATACTTTCACATCCAGTCAACATCCATTGGAAATGGTTTGCAAATTAGCTGTGTGCTTAATATATTTTCTGTGTGTGCGTGTGCGTGTGCGTGTGCGTGCGTGTAGGGGCTGTATCCCAGGTTCTAGACAGTTTGGAGGAGATCCATGCACTGACAGACTGCAGTGAGAAGGACCTGGACTTTCTGCACAGTGTATTTCAGGACCAGCATCTCCACACGCTGCTAGATGTGAGTCAATATAGTGGGTGTGCATGCTCTTGTACAATGATCAGCCGCAAGATGAAAAACACTGATGGGTGAAGTGAATATTATCTGATTACAGTGGCACCTGTTGAGGGGTGGGTTATACTAGGCAGTAAGTGAAGGGTCAGTAGTTCTTGAACCGGTTGGAAACAGGAAAAATAGGCAAGCATAAGGATTTAAACAACACTCTCTCTCTCACACACTCTCTCTCTCTCTATCTCTCTCTCTCTCTCTCTCTCTCTCTCTCTCTCTCTCTCTCTCACTCACACACACACACACACACACACACACACACACACCTCAAAAGCGTTTTTTTCCTGAACAAGGCTGTAAACAGGATCACAGTTTTAGATCACTTCCTTTTTACCTATCCATGTTTATGCAAATCTTTCATTTCACTTTTTGGATTTTGGAAATCAAGGGGAGTTCCCCTTCAAGGGAGCCTGGGGGATGTGGGCATACACCTGGCCGTGACAGACGGAGATTAAAACACCGCAGAGAAAAAGTTCCTTGCAAAACCAGCTCTGTCTCTCAAAATACTTTAGTGTAAATGTGGCAAAAAAACACTTTTTCAGCCACAGTGGAAAGACAAAATCTGTGAGTGTATTAATCACGTGTGCAACTATCCATTCAACACAAAATCCTTAATCTGTCACCCTGCCACAGTTTACTGTATATCTGACATATTTTTCACCCACAAAAGTTTAGACACGGCCTTAAATCGGCTTACTGAAACGACTAGCTGTTTGCTAGCTGCCTATTAGCTTTAAAACATGTTTTCACAGTCAGATTACAAACCACAGCAAATAGTAACACGTATCTTTGTATCTTTAAATGTATCTTTAGCTTCGTAGGGCTGATTTGTAAAGTGTAAAATTACCATTTTGTCATGGCCGATAGTAATCCTGGGATACAACCCTACAACCTTCTGGTCCAAGGGGCAACTCCCTAACCACTAGCCCACCAGCTGCCCCATTTTTCTTTCTTTCAATATTCCATAAAGTGCTCCACGTTTGTCACTTTGCGGCTGCCATAAAAGAGACATTGAAAGTCTGTAATGTTGATTATTCATTCACTCATATGCCAAAATTTATTTTCATTTTTTAACATTTTTACAGCAAAAATGTGTGATTAATTTAGTTGAATTAATCAATCAGAGAGTTTGCAATTAATTAGATTCATTCTTTGAATCGGCTAGTTTTAATCTGTTAATTCATTAATTTCCCCATAAACATTATTCCGTACTGATCTATTTCATGCAGAGAACAACACAGTTGGCAGTTCAGTCCTGGGGCGCAGCTGCTCAGATCTGAACGAGTCATGTGACTGCAGTTTATCTTTACAATCTTTCACACGCAGTAGGCCACACTTCACCACTATGTTCTCAAGACATATTCAGTTCAATAATTAGAGATTATGCTAATAAAAGAAAAAGAAAAACTACCCAGGTCTGGACATCTGTGTCCTTATTGCAAGTTGTAGATGATACTCACATCATAGTTGTGAGATGTAGAGATATAGTAGAGAGATGCTACAATAAAATACATTTTTGTTTATTTTTATGTGGTAGCCAAATCTCTTGGCACGTTCTTGGACAAGAAACTGTCTGCTTCATAATATTTTAAAATGTGAGGTAAAAAAAATACTAAATAAATGTAAAAACACAATATGCGTGTATGAAATCGCGCACTACCGTCCGTGCACTGAGATTAAGTATGTACTTCCTTCTGTAGTGTGCACTGCTGTGGGTCAGTGCTGTCCTAAACGGAACACTAACGTTTTGCACTTAGCAGAAGTGACGGAAGAACATTTGCTCGCGATTCTCCAGCCGCCAAAATATCTGCCTGTTTTGCCGCAGTGTACATCAGTAAAATAATTGTATTAACGTTACTATTTTGGCTTCTATTTTGCTGTTTGCTGTCATAATCCAACTCAAAAACACGTTGAAAGTCCCGCCCCCTCTGCTATCGCGCCTGTTTAGTGCGCATAGTGTGCATCGTTCTGCACTGTATTTTCTGGCCGATTTCAGGGCAGCATCCGGGTACTTTCAGTTTTAGCTTGGTTTTCAGTGTGCAATTTCAGACACAGGGAATGTGTTATTGGAAGGTAGGGTATACTCGCTTCACCCAGAGTTAAAACAGAAAGTGCTGTGCCTTTGCCACAGACCTTTCACACCAATAGAACCTCACATGCGTATGTATGATCAGTGCTGTGTGAGCATATTTGCTGACAAAGTGGCATAAAATTTAACATCCCCAGTTTTAGTTTCACAATTGCTTATGTTTATTGCTAGTCAGTTCTAATGTAACTCAGAAAGAAAATATTACACAATTATTTATTTTAGACCAGATGGAACTTGCAGTATTGCAAATGGTAACCAGAAAGGAATTTGTATTTTCATAACACATGACATCCTCAAGCATCAACTTAAAGGGGGTAATGGGGTACAGAGTCTTGTGGCCAAACACAATCAATTCCTCACAGCAATGTTTCAATATTTACTGGAAAGCCTTCTCAGAAGAGTAAAGTTACTGAAGCAAAGAAGATAAACTTTTAACACCCTTGATTTTGAAATAAATATCCAGTATGACGTTCTCCACAGACTATTGCATTGCATTGTACAGCAGATAGAGATTTGGTTTAAAATGCCGCTATAGACATGTAGTAAAAGGTCATGTGTAAAGGCTTCTTGTTTGTTTTGCGTTCCAGCAGTGGCCATCAGATGACTTAAAAAAATGATCTACTCTGCACATTATAATGAGGACTTTCTCTAGTTTTATAAATATCTGAACATCCATTCATTATTCATTTACGGTCTGCATATAAGCTTACAAGCACACACTCACTCATACACACATGCATGTGATTAGATTGTTCTATTGTACACATTCAATACTGTCAGTGCACATTTATCTGGGTTTGAATGACCACAGCTGCAGAGCATTGCTCAATGTGTGTGTGTGTGTGTGTGTGTGTGTGTGTGTGTGTGTGTTTGAGAGAGAGATGTTATGGTGTGTTCATGGGGGTTCACACTGTTGAGAAAGGCACGGCGGGGCAAGGTCTGAATATACAGGACCTAAAGGAAAACACAGGGGAGGGCCTGAGGCTGAGGGCGGTCATGAATGGGCAGGCTGTGAGTGCACATGGTCCATTCAAGGCCCATTGAAAACACAACTTCTGCACTGAAAGGAGTGAGGAACAATGGCACCTATTGTCAGTATTGGCCCTTTCAGTGCCATGGCTCCAGCAGTGACTGTCTGAGCGACTGCTCCAGACATTAGGACGTTGTCATTCTCTCCATCGAGGGGCAGAAAGGGTAACTCGATGATACAGAGGAAGCAGTAATTCCAGGAGCATCTACAGTCACTATCAGCTTTCAACTCTAGGATAGGTAGTTGCTTGCGTTTCTGTCTGGTCTGGGTTTGGTGAGTAAGTCTTGCTGCTTTCTGTCCTGATTCTTTGTTTCTTATTGGTTCTGCAGTCACAAAAAGATTAACTTTCCACTATGCTGCACCTAAAGTGGGTCTTTTAGGCAATTTTGATCCTAATTTTATACTTGCTGTATGAGATCCATGTCACCATTAATCAGAGGCATTTTGCTAATATATGTATATGCTATGGTGAAGTAATGGATGCTTTCAATGTTTTTGTGACAACAAAAAACAATATTGATTTATATCTTTTAGCAAGATGATAATACAATCCTAATTAATGAAATTAGTGGATTTTTACGTGCCATGAAGTAATAGCATAATTGCAGAAAAATTGGGATTCTAGTTCATATATATTTCTGGGACTCTAGTTTATATGTGGTTAACATTGGCAAATCTGCATATTAACTTTGTTTTGGTGTAAACAAAAATGGAATTCTGTAATATTTTGTTAAGTTCCATCAGTACTGACTCGCACAAATAATGTTATGACTGGACCCAGGGTGAGCAAAGCGCACCTGTTTTTATCAGTGACTTATCCAAAATGACTGCTTTAAAAAGATATTCAAAGGTCCAAATGAGCATTGACCGTCCACACATGGGAACAGTAATAAGGAACAGTAATAAGGAATTTGCCTAGCAGAAAGTGAATAGAACAAAGGTAAGAGCAGCAAAACAATAGAATAAAAGCAGCCACGGCTTCAGTCTCTCACTGATTTTTTTCAGAGAAATGAACTAATAATTGTTTGCTGAAACCCCTGCAGAGGCACCTCGTGCTGGTTGTTTATGTGCTGGTTAGTTTGAGCTGGGTGTTTAAGTTTAGGTGCGGTGGTTGGCAAGGCGATCAACCTCAGCTGCTCAGCGCCGCCCCAAACATAATCAACCAGCACACATATATATATATATATATAAACCGCAATCGCGATCCTCAGATCCATGAACCTGTGTCGAAACCTGTAAGAAGGCACAATCGCGACACGCCCCTTCCACTGGTCCATCCCCCGCTGGGGGGGATGGACCAGTATACAGTATCCTGAATCGTGGGTCAAAAATCGGGATACGAACCGAATCGTGGGTTTGGCGTATCATTACAGCCCTAATATATATGTGTATATGTGCGTGTGTGTGTATATATATGTATGTATGTATGTACTGTATTACATTTTTGACCCTGACCAATCAAAATCCCAATTTAAGCATTTAAGCAATTAATCTAAATGATCAGATGAATGGGGGGTGATGATGATGATTAGTTCTGCGTTAGCAGTGACTAATACAGTAACTACAATTATCACCGCATTACCACTGTATACTTGAATGACAGAAACCACAAACATATGAAGGTTATGTTGGTCACTCATAACTTTAATATTCTTATGTTGTTTCTGTGTGTCATGCAAGATGAGATTTATGTCTTCTGGTTTACAGTCAGGATCATGTCTCTGACTGGCGATTGTGTTTTTTCCCGCAGTGTTTGAGTATGGCTTAGCCAGCATCTTTGTTACTCAGGGTTCAATTTCAGGTGGGTGATGTACAAGTAGCTCACTCTGATGATACTTTACCATGAGCTGAGTTCTGAGGAAACCACAATGAATTCCACAGGAAAAGTAAATTGCCTCTTTTACATGTTCACTGTTTCACTGCTTTTCTCAGACATAGCTGATGGTTCCTCATTTCTGTGAATGAAACTGTGACCTGGAGGAACTGATCACTAGTACACACATGGGTGAATGGTTCCAAGTGAAGAAAACCAGACTGAAATGACTGGCTAACCGTGCAGGCTGTGTTATGTGCACACCATGCGTGTTTGCTTATTGGTTGCAGTTCATTTATTTGCATTTGTTGAAGATGAAGATACTCAAGTTCATCTTTAGATCAGTAAGAGCCTATAGGATGTCCTTTTGATAAGGATATTTGTTTTGCATGTTACCATTTGCCTACATTACAGGCCTCCAAGTGAAAATAAAAGCAGAAATGTTTCCAGGAAAGCAGACGCATTCGAAACATTTTAAACCACAATATTTACACCTTTAAGAATCTTAAGGGTGTAAATATTGTGGCAGATTGACAAAGAACACTGTATAATGCGCTGCATGCCATGTTTGGTGATGGTCCCCGGGGAGTGTTGATGTGTTAATTTTCAGTCAAAACGATCATTAAATATTTTATGCATTTTGTTAAGAATATGAAGACGGTTGTTAATAGTTGTATTTTCTCTGTATCTTTTAATATTTTTGATTATTATTTTGTGATTATTATTATTATCATATAACTTCACATAACTTTTTTATTTACTCCTCCCATTAGGCCATCAATCCATCTATAAATCCATCCATTATCCTCAGTAATATCCCCTTTTGCCATTACAGATGCTAGTGCAAGGCAGCTGAGGTGAATGTGTGTAGCTGCTTGTGTGAATGCGGAAACTCTGGAAAGGACTTTTGTTGGGACACAGCTGTAACTGGTTGTGTTTATGATCAGAAGGATAGGGGTTTCGGAAACTAAACGCAAACATATGTTCCCTGGTGCGCTCCATAAGCCTTCAGGACACCTGAGAAGTAGACAGTATTGGTGTAGAAATCTGACTAAATACATGTTTATTGGAGTGTGCATCTGATTTTTAAAAACTGTTGAATTGAATATCAGTTAATTGAAGATATTTCCCCTGCATATTCCATCCATAGCTGTAGGTGGCCCACCACGCTGTAGTCATCAGTTATATAACTGTGCTCAGTGTGTAAGATTTAAGGCCAGTGAATTATGATGTACGATTCAAAACCAGTGACTTGGTGGTATCATGTTACTGAGGGACTTGTTTCTTGTTGAATATCATGTCAGGCTTATTTATATGACACACTCCTCATGTGTTGACTAGTGGCACGATCGACACTTACTGTCTTAATTGATTCTTTTGCTTTTCTTTTCCAGCTGTACGACAAGATAAACACCAAGTCCTCCCCACAGATCAGGAATCCTCCAAGCGACGCTGTTCAGAGAGCCAAAGAGGTCAGTACAGCTTCCTGCAGCACGTAACACTCAGGTCTCCATCGGTGCAGATAGCCAGACAGCTCCAGAAGCATCCAGGGCCAATTTTGGAACAGGTTACTTTAGCTAGAGCCTTTATCGTTTTAGTTTGCAAGGATAAACCAGTCTCAGTGTCTAAATGTGTCCAGAGCAAACACATATGTAATAAACAAGATCAGGTATCCGTTCTAATAATGTTGCAGTTTCCTCCACAATGTTAAGACGGCCTGTTAATATAGTTGCTATTTGAATTGTATTATTATTATTACTATTATTATTATTATTATAATTATTATTATTATTATTACTATTATGAAAAACACTCTGATGGAGCATTTGTTTGTATGTAGCTCTTTAACAAATCTTTTTTAAGATGTCCACGTAATGTTTTTGGTACTGTATAGAATCATGCTAAGAATGTACAAGATTAACCTGAATGAGCAAAGATGAAATATCATTAATGTTCCTCTTAGCTGTTTAATGAAATAGTTGGTTCTGTGTTAATCCTTGAGAACACCATTCCATTTATCAAGTGAAGCATATGAAGTACTTTTATTAGTTAATTACTCTAAAACTCACTCCATGCCCCTCTTTGGCTGTTCTAGAGTCAGAATGTCTCTGCTGCTCATGTTGATAGCTTTAGCTTTAGCTCACCTTCTCTGCTTTCTGTTTCCTCTCTCTGTGTCTGTCTGAGGTTTATGGTGGACTTCCTTTTCTGTGCCATCTGATGTGCATGTGCATGAGTGGACTCAGTTCAGTGTTATTGTTCTAGTTAACATGTAAAAATGTCTACTTGTGATCTCATGTATGACCTGGGTTAAGATGCTAAGGCCTGACCATTTCCTATTTACTTGTATTTTCAAAAGTGTTCCTAATAACATTTGCTTAATACCAGTAAGCTGACACTCAAACCTCCTGTGGTGTAATGTTTGTGTGAGTTCATGGTGTGTTTCTGCATGAAGCGCAGCAATTCCTAATAAATAGTGAGAAGAGGTTAGTGCGTAAAAATGGCTATGTTCAGCGTTACATTCAGAATGCTAGAGAAAAGAAGAAAAGCCACATTTCCACATAGAGTATTACAGACTTACTCTGTAAGCACTGAAAAGAGACCAACAGTTAATTCACGTTACAATGGCAGATACACATTTCCACTGAATCTGGTGTCATCAGATGGTTCTATATGCTGTAATGTGTGGGTGTGGGTTTGTGTGTGAGTGTGTTTCTTTGCTTGCCTGTTTGTGTCTCACTGTTTGTCTGCTCAAGCCTTGGTGTGCTTAACTTGTAGCGGGTAAAGTGATGTACTTTGCTTACTTATGAAGCTTAAGGGATAGCTTAGTGATCCTAACCAACCCTCCTAGATCACAGGAACACTAGATACTGTCACACACCAATTCATCAACGCTGCAGGCATCAAGCTCAGTCAACATTCTTGTAACCAATACAATAAGGAAGCAGAATCACTGTAATCTTATGAAAAGTGTATTGTTTTTGGTGTAGATTAAAGTTTGAACTGCAGTATTATTATTATTATTATTATTATTATTATTATTATTATTATTATTATTATTAATGATAATAATAACCTTATTGTTATTGTTATTAAAATGTTTAGGGGTGTCACGCGATTAAAACGTAATCTAATTAATTACAAGCTAATCACACACATTTTTACTTTAAAAGTATTTTACATTTTTGAATGAATTTTGGCATATGAGTATATATATATAATCAATGTCTCTTTTATTTAATAACTGTTTCTGCACTGTTCATATGCAGAAATGGTCACAACAATCAAAAATACGACCAAATATGCTGGGGTATAAAAATCAAAAATACTTCAACAAGATCAATGATAGAACCAAGTCCATCTATAAGGTGCAGTTTAAGACATTGTACACACAAGCACAGGAGTCAGAAGCAATTTAATGTGGGGGTGCACTGGACTTGGCGTCTCACATGTTTCACTCATATGTCAACCCCTAATATAATAGTTCCGATGTTCTGATGATTCGTGCTAACTTGTTGAAAAATGCTCCATTTAAGTTCATACAGTTCATGCAGTTTATAACCAGTTTATAAAAACAATGATGAGAAATAATATGCATAATCAGAGAAAAATATGTGACCTGATCTGGCAAAATGAGTCGCAGTGACCCAAAATTCAAAATTGAGGGTTTGTGA